>JALPQI010006651.1:0-58825 GCA_025490895.1 Thaumatotibia leucotreta | reverse complement strand
TCTAGAATCTACGTTAAGAACTGCGTTATGGGACTGGCATCTATTAAAAACCATAGTATTAGGTAATATGTCAAAATAATAGTGTTGTGTCTTTGTGTCAATAAAGAAATCGGCCATAATTGTATGTACTCAGCTATATTAGTAGGTGCTAATCTACGAGTAATTTCATAATGCCAGAGCCGAAAGAAATTGGGCCTCAAGTGAGATTTGCGAAAACCTTATTTGGACTTTTTAAAAGAGGGTGGTGGGAAATACCGGAAATAATGGCCTCTACAGGTCTAGCACTCGTGGGAATTGGTTTAGCCGTTTACGGTATCAGTAATTATATACAAAACGATGGTTCTAACCCCGAATACAAGAAGATGTATACCATTATCCGGCCTGGTGACCCCAGGGAATGTCGTCTGAAAAATCCAGTTTATACAAAGTTCGACTGTTAACGTTTGTTACTGTCGTTTAGTAGTCAGTAGTTTCTTTTAATAAACGGTTATTTCATTTTAAGATTGTAAATTTCGTTTGCCTACACATACTAAGTAAGTACATTCTGTTCAATTTTTAGTAGGTAGGCAAGCAGACATCTCAAATATAGGCTTTCGTTTTACGGGCCCCTATTGTAAAAGAGACGTTAGTCACCATACTAGATAACACTTATATGTATAACAGAACTCCCAAGAGATTTCTATAACTCGCTACACATGCGATTTACTCATTGTGACGTGAGAGTGTCTTTTTATATTTATTTAACATAGATGTGTCCAAGCCAAGCCAATGTGAAAGGCCTCCCTTATTATATGTATACTGGGTGAAGTCTTTTACATGATACTAAATCATATTTTTCCTAACCAGTGCGGAAAAGTTAACTTTGCGCATGCTTTGCGTGCGTAAATTTCACATTTTAAGGCACTTGTTATGAAAAAAGTCGTTCGATGCACGTGTAAAAACTTCTTTCTAACTCGGGTGATTGTCGCCCTCGTTTCACTCGGGTTCCAACTTTCACCCTCGTCGAAAAAAAATTTTTTTGCACTTGCATCGAAATGTACTATTCTGGATCTACTCGTGATTACAGCTAACTTTTACATCTCCATACAAATTGTGAAACCAGCTGTTGCTAGTTACAATCGAGTTGTCATTAATATGTATCCACAATTATCCATCTGATCTCTTTCAGAATGTGTGCTATGTACCGCCTGCGCTGTGGATGTTGAGACTTGTTATTGATTCTATTGGTTAAATAAAGGATTTAAATTCTGCTAATGTACATATTAATTCGATATCATAGTAAAAGTTGATCGCAATCATGAGTAGATCCAGAAAATATAACTATGTATCATGTAAAAGTTTTCACTCTGCATGTTTCTGACCATTGGGCGGGTATTTCTCAGAGCGTAAATGAACATCTCATTCATCTGGTCACGTTTTTTTGGAAGTGGCTGCATCTTTTGGTACCATTTTCGGTCGTCAGATACAGCACCCGTTTCTCTATAAAACAACCAAAACCAATTTCTAATCATTCAGCCACTTCCAAAAACGTGACCAGGGTCGCGTTTTATAAAGTTACAATTTACAATTTCGCTGTTTGCCTCTCTTTCTAGCCAATATGTGCGTGCGTTAGAGAGGCAAACAGCGAAATTGTAAATTGTAACTTTATAAAACGCGACCCTGGGTCCCGTTTTATAAAGTTACAAGTTACAATTTTACAGGCGTTTACTGGCAACACTTGCCCCGTTTTTTACAATTTGCGTTTTATAAAAGTACTATGTTACAATTTTACAAGTTACAGGTACAAGTGCCTGTAGCTCAGCCATAGACAAAAATACAGGAGTTTAATAGTTTTAAACTCGTAATCGAACAAGTGTTTTATAAAAATATTGTAAATAACAAGTGTAGGTGTGGTAGACTTGTAACAAAAACTGACGTACGTCTTGAGTCCTGTAACCGCAACTACAAGTGCATTTTTCCCAGTTATTTCGTGTGCTACAGACGTTTGCTCGTAATACTGTTGAAATTATTCGCTTTCTGAGAGATTCTTCATAGTTTTGGCCAACTACCACGAACTCCGAAAACCGCAAACGACGATTTGTCTTTGTCACTTCTAACAAGGCGATATTAGAGTGAAAGAGAAAAATAATCGAAATTTGCGGATTTCCGAGTTTGCGGTAGGGCCGCTGAGTATGACTACACTTTTTTACTTATGTCTGGAGCATAAGGTCTAAAGTTGTATACATTATTATATTTATTCCCTTGACTGTACCCCGATAGCGTTGACCGAGACTGTTTCAGCTCCTAATAAATTTGGACTTTCGGAGTCGGACACCGTACGACTTCAAAGAGCAAATGAACTCCACACAAATTTAGAACATCTCTCTCATCGTTTTATTTTCGTTAATTACGAGGATTTGTCTCTGTCACTTTAATGAAGCCTTCGTTGGAGTTACGGCGAAAAATCTTCGAAATTTACAAATTTTGAAATTCGCGGTAGAAGGGCTGATTTTCCATCAAAATAAACATATATAATCTGTGGATACGATTATTTATGTCAGTTTTTATTTTTAATTAGTGATGTCCGTCACGCCTGTAGATGTTACTTGTAATCGAGATTTACCATGGTTCATTACAATTGTAAATTTTTGTGTGTATTTATAAAACACCTGTAATAGTTCATAGTGCATTACAGGTTCCTGTAACCTGTACACTTGTAACCTGTATCTTGTAACTTTATAAAACGGGACCCAGGGTCCCGTTTTATAAATACACGCAAAAATTTACAATTGTAATGAACCATGGTAAATTTCGATTACAAGTAACATCTACAGGCGTGACGGACATCACTAATTAAAAATAAAAACTGACATAAATAATCGTATCCACAGATTATATATGTTTATTTTGATGGAAAATCAGCCCTTCTACCGCGAAATTCAAAATTTGTAAATTTCGAAGATTTTTCGCCGTAACTCCAACGAAGGCTTCATTAAAGTGACAGAGACAAATCCTCGAAATTAGCGAAAATAAAACGATGAGAGAGATGTTCTAAATTTGTGTGGAGTTCATTTGCTCTTTGAAGTCGTACGGTGTCCGACTCCGAAAGTCCAAATTTATTAGGAGCTGAAACAGTCTCGGTCAACGCTATCGGGGTACAGTCAAGGGAATAAATATAATAATGTATACAACTTTAGACCTTATGCTCCAGACATAAGTAAAAAAGTGTAGTCATAGTCAGCGGCCCTACCGCAAACTCGGAAATCCGCAATTTCGATTATTTTTCTCTTTCACTCTAATATCACCTTGTTAGAAGTGACAAAGACAAATCGTCGTTTGCGGTTTTCGGAGTTCGTGGTAGTCGGCCAAAACTATGAAGAATCTCTCAGAAAGCGAATAATTTCAACAGTATTACGAGCAAACGTCTGTAGCACACGAAATAACTGGGAAAATTGCACTTGTAGTTGCGGTTACAGGACTCAAGACGTACGTCAGTTTTTGTTACAAGTCTACCACACCAACACTTGTTATTTACAATATTTTTATAAAACACTTGTTCGATTACGAGTTTAAAACTATCAAACTCCTGTATTTTTGTCTATGGCTGAGCTACAGGCACTTGTACCTGTAACTTGTAAAATTGTAACATAGTACTTTTATAAAACGCAAATTGTAAAAAACGGGGCAAGTGTTGCCAGTAAACGCTTGTAAAATTGTAACTTGTAACTTTATAAAACGGGACCCAGATGAATGAAATGTCCGCTTACGCTCTGAGAAATGCCCGGGCCTCAGATTCTGGCTTGAACGCGCAAATAATTCATAAAGATTGCTTTATGACACAAAATTGTACATCTTGACCTTTATTCGATGTTGATTTGATAAATATTGTCAGATTCCTTTCCAGAACCTACTACCTTTTGTTTCTGTTCCTCTACATACATTATTTGATTAGAGAGAGCAGTTCACTTCCTTTTTTTAGGACGAACGGCTCTTGTCTGGTTCCTTCAATTATTAGCCTTGGCTCAATTAGGAAGTCGAGCCAAGACAGGAAGAGGCAGCTTGTAGCTTGCATTAGACTCCTTGATTAGACACAAAAAGGGACACAGGGAGTTGAGTTGAGCGAATACAAGTAGAGGGAGCATACTAAAGGCTGCTGCCCACTCCTGAGCGACTTGCGGCGCAATGCCGTGAACGTGAATGTGCAGCTTAAATCCGCGTTTTCACTTAGTTTTCTGAGCGAACATTCGCTCTTTCGTGGGCTGACGAACGAACATTGCTATGTGTAATCCTGTTTTCATCAGCCTAAAAACGAACGAATGCTCGTTCAGAGCAGTAAGTGAAAACGTTGCTTTACTCGAGCGCACTGCGGCATCTATTCCACGAATGAGACACGGTCTTTTGGACTGACAGGCGACTCGGAAAGATGTGCTAGCCTACGGTGGGTCTACCGGAACTTCGAAATTCACAATTTTCGGGTATCGCGCTGTCACTCTCTAACATGGAGGTATTATAGAATATTATATCTCTTTAATAAGTTATTAATAATAACGCGTTTCGTTGGACACATCCTCGAAATTTGAGAATTTCAATATTCGCGGGAGGCATACTTACTGGCCGCCTATGACGAAACCTATGACTACTACCGTGAACTCCGAAATCCGCAAATTTCGAAGATTTGTCTTATTCGCTCCAACGAAGGCATTATTAGAGTGATAGAGAAAAATCTTCGAAATTTGCGGATTTCGGAGCTTGCTGTGGGGGCACTGCATCCCGAAAATAAAAAAAAGCGTGGTTACTTTTTTGGCAGAACATCCCTGGGCCGCGCCATGAACGTCATTAAAAAATATTTTTTGACGTAAATGACATTGACAGAGGTCAATTGATAACACGAGGGGCCGCACATAGTGTGCCACTAAGAGGGATAGACATAGTCACTTACTACTAAGAAGAAAGTGCCACACAGGCACTTAGTGACGTATTCAACGCATTTGTCTGGCACTTACATTTAGCATCTAATGCACACACACACAAAAAATAGTGGCACAGTGATAAGGACGGACGATTATCGTTCCTTTTCACTTCCACTAGTAAAAAGTTTCATAAGACCATCCCTTTCGTTCTTGCTATTATTATAACGTTGTCAAATCCATATTAATCCTACATTCATGTGATAACACTTACACAATAATTTACACGAGAAATATTCTGCAATATATGCCTTGGGAAGTCAGTCGAGTCCCACTTCATTATCGTATCACCGGTAGCTTCGGTGACCGTTTTTTACTAACTATATCTTTAAATACAAAACACAAAACATGACTTCCCGCTTCCAAGTGGTAGAGCAGGGGCCACCAATTGAAGTTTTTCAGAAAAATAAATTGTTTATTGACGACACATTCAAAAACAAGGTGAACCTGACAATAGGAGGTATGTGCACACGATTTGCATCATATTGATTAAAATAAATTGTCTGAATAAGAAACAATTGATTTATTAGTGATATTGAAAAGTCCTTGCCAACCACAAATATAGAGACAACTATTATATTTGTCAGTTAAACCACCCAGAGCTATTATGCAATTATACATTTAGAAATTTGCAACTATACAGATTTAGGATTTCATGAATCTAAGAGCAAAAACTTAACTGAACCATTTAGGTACATGAAAGTCTTCTTTGACTAACTGTAGGTAGTGTGAGTAGAGTCAATCTATTCCTATTTTTTGATGAGTTACTTTATATATTTAATATAATATTATGTATTATCTGTCCCAGGTAGGGTTCGCTATCCGGATCCAAAATGTATGCAATTATCCGGATCTGGATCCGTATTATCCGGATCCTTCATACATTTTCGGATCCGCTTGCAAACCCTAGTCCCAGGTACTTTTTTGGTACTAAATCAGGGCCTATTTCTAATTAGTGAATTAGGTACATAACTTACATTCTGTAAAACAGTATTCACAGTTTGTATACTTTTTTCCCAGGCTGTATTTCACGAATTGTATTAAATTAGATTACACAGTTGATATTTTGCAGTGGGTTTTTCTCTTTGAGAGTTAAACTAGGAAATTGATTGTATATATATTGATGTGTGCACTTTTCAGCATACAGGGATGAAAATGGAAAGCCATGGGTACTCCCTGTCGTACGCAAGGTGGAGAAACAGATGGCAGCTGATGAGACCCTGCTGCATGAATACCTGCCAGTGCTTGGTGAATACTCATTTTGTACTAGTTTATCCTATTACTTCAAATACCCGCTATCTGCTCAAATCAGAATTTGACAGAATCAATTTAATTATCATGATAATTAAATTGATTCTGTCAAATGAAATTAATTATCATGATAATTAAATCCATTATCAAATAACATGATATGTGCACATAGCTGGTGTTTGCAGTAATAGGACAATGTAATACTTATGTGAGACAGTTATTATCAATTAGTGCAATTAGTTCCATCCTGCCAATTTGTATTAGACGATTATGGGTCATGTGTTATGTTCATATATTACATGATGTGCAAGTTTTATAAAGTTAAATGTTTTGCTACATGTTACTGTGATATTAGAAACTGTTTTGGGAAAATGCCAATTGCTAATATTTTTTTAGTTACATTGCTATTTTGTTTGGTTACCTAATTATAGTTGGCAAACCAAACCACAAAATTACAACTAGTAACAATTTTACTTTTAGTAATAATAGTAACAGTTTTTGTAATAATAGTAGTAGTACTATTAGCTTAAAAAACATTGTAGCATCCAAAGTAGCCAAATAGTTTGGTATGGTGTACCTAACTGTTAAGCTGACTGCTACAAATAATTTCATACTGACTGAAAACACCCAAACTAAGACACTATAAGTACCAAAGAAATAAATAGCTGCATACAGTAATACCCCGCTTTACGCAACCCTGTTATGCACTTTAATTTTAATGCCAATTACAAATTTCACACTATGTACATGTATATCAGTTTTTTATGGACATATCCTTCGTGTGAAGCAGGTTATTCATAAACCTTAAAATTAACTTATCGCGATTTTTTACGGAATATACCACTCGCGTAAATCGGGGTATTACTGTATTTATTTTTTTAATTATGCAGATTTAAGGCACTTTCATCCTTAGTTGTCTTATCTATTATACAAATTTGAAACCTAGTGCACTTTTACAGTCGTAAACTGATATCCTTGATTAAATATAAAACAATCCCATGGGTTAAATTTACGTGTGACTAAAATACAGAATCTGGTATGTTGGTATATGTAGGCAAACATGGTAGATTTATTGCAAAAATTGTATTTGGAGGTTCTGAAGTTGTTTACTAAGTAAGACAACTAAAGATGACTGTGCATTTTTATTAAATCGTAAGATCGTAACAATAGGCGATCAAAGTCTTTTAATGAAAATGTCACTGTACCAATACACAATCACATTGATTTTTGTAAAATTTGTTCCATGCCATTATTAATTTTCAACTAAGCCATTTTCTAATGGAATAAATTATAAATAATTCTAAATTGAATATATAGACCAGTGGTTTTCTAGTACCACAGACTAATACTAATACCAGATGCCGCATTATGATGTGTTTGAGAACAGGGCACGTAATAAAAAAGTTTGGGTACCTCTTATATCAGATGAAGTGAATAACCTACGTTACCTACATAAAGAAGTACCAATTTTGATATTTTAAAATCAAAAATAGGTCAATGTGAAAGTTATCTTCTGTAGAAACCGTGTACCTATTGGTGCACACAAACCTTTGGCTTAGCTTGTACTCAATCAATCATTTCACAACTTCCATGTAGACATCGTAATTCGTTAGTCTACGTAATTGTGGTATAAACTATACGAGCATTGTTTATAGTCGTATCTTATCTGTATTATATTGTATTTATACAAAATTATAATTTTATATTCATATTCTGATATCAATACTAAATATCCGTATCTTGTGTGAAATGTCAAGGCCAATTAAGTCACATGAGAGTGATGCCTTCCAAAACCATGATATGATGACGAAATCACCATGAAACTCGTGTTTTGATAAGGCTGGCTTAGTACTGCAAAACAAGGGTTATGTAATAGGATATTGTCTTGACCACAGTAATTGAAGATAACGCAACTACATATAATCAAAACCATGTTGATAATGAGCATAAATACGTTGATATGTTGGTGGTATGATTACGAACATTACGATAAAATATTAATGGGATATTTGAAAATAATGTGATGCAATGTTTCCATGCTCCTATTGTAGGTATTTGGGGTCGTCGTAATTATGAGGTATTCCTTATAAACTTCAAATTTTAGGGACTGGCAATAATTGCAAATACGTATTGAAATACCTTACAAACTAGAAAAGGTTTTTTCAGGTACCTAGTAATAGTTTTAACTTAGTATTTTGATAATATGGTTAATTGGTTATGTTTAAAACTTGAATTAACTTTGTTCACAGGCTTGGACCAGTTCTCCAACGCCTCAGTGTCCATGCTGCTGGGCGAAGACAACCCTGTAATCGCTGCCGGCCGCGTAAGTAGAACACCTCGTTATCTTATGAGATCTAGGATACGATGCGATACCTGGACTGTGTTCTTTAAAGTGTGGATCCCTATTATAGGGCGCATACATAATATGTATACTTGGATGTGAAAAATACCTTTGAGTAGTACTTCTAAGTTACAATTAAAGTCGAACCCACGTAACGGGAAAAGGAGAAGCCAAAGAAGAAGATTTAAAGCTATTCGTTTTAAACTATAAATAATTAAGTAATTAACTGAACTACCCCTAAATCTTAATAAAGTGCAAACGGAAACCGGTACGTGAAAGGTACCTGTCACGGTGTTTAAAATTAACTTTATTAAAGAACACATAAGGTCTCATTATTCTTGTGTACATTATTGTTTTGTGTAAATATCTATGATATTTATCCATTCTGAGGTTTTTTGGTATATAGTACTAACAAAGAAACTAGTATATGGATTACAATTAATACAAACTAAAGAAAGTAAAAGACGCTTAAATGTTTCGTCCCAATGCTCGCTATTTAATTAGAAATGTGTTTGTACGTGAGACGTGTTTGTCCGTCAGACGTTCGGCGTGCAAGTGCTGTCGGGCACGGGCGGGCTGCGCGTGGGCGCCGAGTTCCTGCGCCGCCACCTCAACTACAACACCTTCTACTACTCGCAACCCACCTGGGGTAACTACATTTCTATCTCCTTATTTATACTTATTTATGCCCTTTTCAATCCAAATTTACGAACGACCTTAAGACTATTTTAAGGGCTAGCATGTCTATTGCGTGACTGCCTATCGTAACTTTGTATAAAAATAAAGTTTATACTTGAATTGTTGATACCTCTTCAATGCAATTAGAACAAGTAAAACAAGCACCGTTTGTCTGGAGATATCATGCCTGATTACAGCCGTGTTTATAAGCATAGGTGGGTCATTGTCAGATTTAGGTTATCATCTTTTGGGTGGACATGAGGAGTTCTTGTACTAATTTTGCGATAATACAATTACTGGTACAACTAGGTTTCCCGTTCTACAACCCTATGTTATGAAATCGTAGCATAGACTTATAAAAGCTATTAACTTTTGACCACCGAGTGGAAAACTTTTGTTTTTCCGACTGACAATGACCCAGGTGCACTTGCATTCGTACGTCCGACATCCGGATTTTTGACACTTTCTCCGGACTAGGCAAGTCAGACATTTGCACTTGTCGGACATTTTTAAAAATGTCCTCACGAAATCAAATTTCACAAGTTCAAGTGCAAAAGTTTACAAGTAAATAAAATAATAAAATGTGTATTAAATATATTAAACAAAATAATTGGTTGGTGAAGCATAAACGTAAAGCAAAGGAGTAAAATACACGATACAATACATCGGACCTTGCTGAATTTCTGTTACAAGAAATGTCCGCACTTTTAGGGTGATGTCCGGATTTTGTCAGGATATTTCATTTGTGCCGTATAGTGTCATTTGTCATTACCCAAACTTCTCGTGGGTGTCGTAAGAGTCGGCTAAGTGATTGAAGTGTCACTGACCACTTATTTTTTATCGAAGATTGATGATGGGCAGCAGCATCATTAATAACAGCATAGTGGATACGACACACTACTGCTATCGCCAATCAACTTGTCCAATGTGGCGATCATGGGTACCTCCTAATTCATCCATACACATAGGCTACGGACTACGGAGGCCGTTGTCCAGCAGTGGATTGTTAGGCTGATGATGTGTGTGTGATTTCATTTTTATGTCAGGCTCCATACTCTCCATAGCCTAGTTGGTATTGGTAGTGAAGCTGGAGGCTCCGGGTTCGAATCCTGGCAAGGACATTATTTGTGTATTTATTTATCATAAATATTTGTTCCTTGGTCATGGCTGTTTATGTATTTAAGTACATATTTATTTATTATATGTATATATCATCGCTTGGTACCCACATTACAAGCTTTAATTGACAACATTTCATATTTTTAGTGCTAGTTTTTATTGTCTGTTTTGAAAGAATTCAATATTAAGAGATACACATCTTTTTTTTAATTTTCACTAAAATTTCTATTTTAGTACGAAACTCCTTTTTTATTACTACTTCAAGCAGAAAGAGCGTAAGTTACAAACGTCAAGAATCAGCTAAATGACGTCACAAGTGATGTTTCATACACATAAGAAAACGACGAAAAACGGTAACAAGTGTCAAATGTCACAGCCAAACAAGTGACATTCTGACATTCCAAAAATAAGATTTTTTGGTTATAGTGGCGGCTCTGAATCAGCTATGTGACGTCACTTCCCGTTTAAACTAATTTTAAGATCTTTAACAAAAATATTGCGAAAAATATATATATACAGGGTGTCCCACGGCGATGCCACATGGAGGGAAAGTACCTTAAATATCATAGATAGCGTATTTTGCTGAAAGAAGACTTTATTTTATTTTTAAAATGTAGTAATTCTGCATTCAAAGATTTTCAAAAAAATACTTGCTTCACCCGGAAATCGAACCGACTACAATTTTTTTTCTAATTTTGAACCAAACTTTTTTGGTTATTCTTTTAGTTTTAGATACTATGTTTCTTAAGGAAAATTGTTATTTTTTATCCATTCTTTCGAATGACAGAATAAAATTACGAAAATTTTTTTTTTTGTTTTAAAGTAGGTTCGATGCCTAGAAACAGCAAATTTTTTTTGGATTTTTTTAATGCAGTATTATTTAATTTTAAAAATAAAATAAAGTCTTCTTTCAGCAAAATACGCTATCTATGATATTTAAGGTACTTTCCCTCCATGTGGCATCGCCGTGGGACGCCCTGTATATTTTTTGTCATCTACATGCGTGTATCTCGAAATGGTTTTCGATTTAGGGACTTCGATAATTTTGAAACGTTGTCAATTGAGCTTATCGTGGGACTAAGTATATGGTGTACATTCCAGAGAACCACCACCTCGTATTCGTGCGCGCCGGTTTCGAGAACCCGCGCACGTACCGCTACTGGAACGCGAAGACGCGCACCATCGACTTCGACGGCATGCTCGAGGACCTGCGCGCTGCGCCCGAGAACTCAGTGGTGCTGCTGCACGCCTGCGCACACAACCCCACCGGCATCGACCCCTCGCACGACCAGTGGGAGAAGATCGCTGACGTCTGCGAGGTACACTCCTACTGACTAATTTAATAGGGATGATGACTGTAATTAAAAAAAATATATTTAACATTATGCACGACATAACATAATACACGAAGAATTTATTACTTAGATGTAGATTACAGTAATTTTTGTACAGAACTCCTATTTAATAAATTAAAAATAACTTAAAAGAGTACGTCATTTGGCAGTACTCAAACGTGACGTTACTTTTGAGTATTTCATATAAAATTCCATAGTTGAGATCGTTTTGACAGTTCGAAAAAAGATGCTGATTTGACTTGCCAGTCATCATGCCTATTATGGCTAGCTCTAAATCTATTTTCGACATTTTCGTATTTTCAACTGACTTCAAAAAAAGGAGCAGTTTCTCAAATTCCTCAATTCGACTGTAAGTTTTTTTTTTTTCGTTTGTTACCTCAAAACTTCCTACTGGGTGAACCGATTATGATGCTTTTTTATTTATTTGAAAGCTGATTTGGTCATTTTAATTTGGTCCAATTCTGATAATGGCATCCATGAGGAAACCATATAATTCATAAACTTGCATTAATCATCTATATGACAAATGGATGAATAACTCAATATCATGCCAACCGATTTCGATAATCTTTTTTTTACCGATTTCAAAACAAACTGTGATGATGGGATCTCAGAGAAATAGGTTAAATCGGTTCTTTTTAATGGTGATAAACTTAAGGCACCAGTAGGCTTATGATGGTACCATGTTTAATCGTTTGTCGTTGTCGCCGTCAGGTTCTACCAGGTGTGTAAGTGCGAAAGTGATGCGTAGCACGATAAATAGATAAAACGGGACCATCATTAGATAATTCTGTAAATGCTTGCATAAAAAAAAAATTGTTCATAGTGATCTTAGCCATTAGACTAACTCTGAAGCCCCATGTAGCCTTACTGTTCAGAAATGCTATGACGTTAATATTTTTTTCCCCTCACTAGCTAGTAAAGCGCTGGTTTATCGTTTAATACGAGCGGGTAAAAACGCTTTTTACACTCTTGTGAATAAAGTAATTTGACATTGCTCTAATTCCTATAGCCCCCTACTGCCTAGTATAAGTGGATCTGTATGACCGTAGTAAACATGCGCAATCGGAGCTCACATGTTAAATTAATTGGTCGTTCTCATGGGTGACTTTGTAAGCCATTGGCTATATTTAAATTCCAGAAGTAACTCTATTCTACGATACGTTTCGACATTGAGTTTTAAATGGTTTCTTTAAGTTAATTTACATTTGGATGAGATTTGTAATCATATTTCCTCGCGAAAGTGAGGGGAAAAAAGTTGTATTACACTTGGCGGCAAAGTTTGTTCAACTCTCGTGCCTTGAGACCTTCGCAATGCTCAAGATTCCAGTTTTTGAACCACTCGCTACGCTCGTGGCTCAATTTTGGAATCTTTCGCTAGCTCAGGTCTCAATATTGGCACGACAGTTAAACAACAACTTTGCCCCCTTGTATAATAAATAACTATTAATTCAAACAATAACTTAAAAAAGAGTTAAAAATGTTTAGTCTTGTAAAATTTACTGACAAACAAGTCGGTAAATATTTCAATGCCCATTTATCTTGAATGTTGGGCCTTAGGAGGGTATACAACACACGAGCAGATTGGTTAAAACGTGTAACTGTATCGGCAGGAGCGCAAGTTGTTCCCGTTCTTCGACAGCGCGTACCAGGGCTTCGCGTCCGGCGACCTGGACCGCGACGCGTGGGCCGTGCGCTACTTCGTCAGCCGCGGCTTCGAACTGGTCTGCGCGCAGTCCTACGCTAAGAATTTCGGCCTGTACAGTGAGTAACTGAAAACTCTTCCTTATAAGCCCGAATTAGAATTATGTGTAGCAACTAATAATATATGAAAAAAACCGGTCAAGAGCATGTCGGGGCATGATCAGTGTAGGGTTCCGTAGTTAATCAAAAATGGCGGGACCTATTATGTTCGAAATAGTTTTATTTTAAAGAATTCTATAATTTTTTGGTCTCTTGGATCGAAGTTAGAGGGGGGACGACACTTTTTTTACTATTCTGGAGCGGCAATCTTCGAAAATATTGACATTAGAAAAAACTTTCTTTTGAGACCCTTATTGAAAGATCCATTCAACGATACCCCACACTATAGAATTACAGAAAAAAAAAAAAAAACATCTCCACTTAACTACCCAAAAAAAGAGTTTTGTACTCACATTTTATTCTACCACTATGTTGGCGGGTCTGATATGTATACCTGTACCAAATAAAAAATTTGTAGTACTAACGGTCACTGAGCCATGCTGCGGACAGACAGACGGACATGGCGAAATTATAAGGGTTCCTAGTTTACTACCGAACTTTAAATAACCGAAATAAATTATTGTTATTATGGTGCATTCCACGAGAAAGTCCACCGATGTCCCGTAAAAACACAGTTTTGTTCAAAATTGTGGGTTTATCGAAGTTCTCTTTCATGATTAGCCACTCAATTGCTTTTGGTAACTCTGGTTACCAGCTGTCACTCTTATTTTACATAGGAATAAAGCTCAACCAAAATTTCAAAGCATGTGAGTGGCTATAGGGGTCAAAAATTTGCTAAAAAAAAATATATTAACTAATAATTCGGAAGAAAACTCAAATTATCGGAATATACACGCGTCTGTACGGGACAGCCCATGGAATGGTCCTTATAGATTTACCCCCTTATTCATAAACGTTTGTTAACTTAACAAGCCGCTAATAATTGTTTGTCCCTTTTGCTCTTATGGGCACATTGTTAAGACCGAAAGGGACAAACAATGATTAACGGCTTGTTAAGTTAGCAGACGTTTATGAATAAGGGGGGTAGTTGCGGTGAGTAGTAATGCCATGTCGTGTGGTGCCGAGGGGCCGCACATAGTGTGCCACTAAGAGGGATAGACATAGTCACTTACTACTAAGAAGAAAGTGCCACACAGGCACTTAGTGACGTATTCAACGCATTTGTCTGGCACTTACATTTAGCATCTAATCACACACACACAAAAAATAGTGGCACAGTGATAAGGACGGACGATTATCGTTCCTTTTCACTTCCACTAGTAAAAAGTTTCATAAGACCATCCCTTTCGTTCTTGCTATTATTATAACGTTGTCAAATCCATATTAATCCTACATTCATGTGTGGTGCAGACGAGCGCGTGGGCAACCTGGCGGTGGTGGTGGCCGACGCGTCGCTGACGGCGGCCATGAAGTCGCAGCTGACGTGGGTGGTGCGCGCCGGCTACTCCAACCCGCCGGCGCACGGCGCGCGCGTCGTCGCCACCGTGCTCAATGACAAGCAGCTCTTCGATCAATGGTGCGTCGAAGCTTCTTTGTTTAACCGATGCGTTGCGTGTTACGTTTTCAAAAACTTTTGTCTGTGGCGGCCATTGATTTAGAATATATAAGTGGATCCCCAAACAGCTCAAAAAAATGGCCCCAAAAAATGGGCTGCAGAAGTAAATATTGCGGTCCTTTTGCTCCGCTATTCAGTTCTGACAGTTGACATTTGGTCACCTTACGGTATAGCCTCATTATTCCTTAAACATAAAGAGTTTCTACTATTTTGCGATGTTGTTCGCAAATTTGACAGTTATTGCTCATTTCACAAAGTTTTTTATTCTTTGAGTTTTTTTTATTATAATTTATTGTAAGTGAGCGTTATTAGCTTCTACTGAAACATGATATAAATGACTTTTAGTGCCACTTTTCTTGGTTTTTTTGGTTGGCTCTATGCGTCCATTTATTATTTCATGTCATTGGTGGCGGCGAACATTTTTTTATGACACGCATAAGCGATAAGTAATAAATGTATGAGAATGAATGAATTGTATGTACGAAAAGTCACGTAATCATTTCCATACATTGTTTTGGTCACGTCTTGCTTATCACTTAGAACTAGCAGGCCGCGAAGCCAAGATATTAATCACTATCGCCCTACACTATTTTTAGGATTCGGAAATTTTAATATGATTTCAATTCGGGATTGCGACATCTTTCGATCCCAATAGGAAAAAAAATAGTGGCAATGCTTTTTCATTCCGTTACCTTTTTTTACCGCCGTGTGGTGACGGCAGTAAGAATACATTTGTCACCACCCCAACTCCTCCTGCGGGTGTCGTAAGAGTCGACTAAGGGATTGAAGTGTCACTGACCATTCTACAAGATTGATGATGGGCAGCAGCGTCATCCTAGTGGACACATTACTGCGATCGCCAATCCGCTTGCCCAGCGTGGCGATTATGGGGATTTACCTCCTAATGCGTCTATACGCATAGTTAATAGGAGAGGCCTACGTCCAGCAGTGGACTAACATAGGCTGATGATGATGATGATGATGACCTTTTTTTATACATTTTGTATTTGAACAAAATTTTTATCCTATTAGGATCAAAACAGACGATTCTGAGTAGAAATCATATAAAAATATCTGTTACGAAAAAAAAACCTAATTTATTTACGTTTATCTACATAAAAAAGTAAAACTATTTTTAAACTAACTTTAAATATGAAATAAAATTTACGTGTTAAATTTGTAATAAGTTGGATTGAAATATTCGCAGGAGGGAACACATCAAGACGATGTCGTCGAGGGTTATCCAAATGAGAGAAGCTTTGCGGGGCGAGCTCATCAAGTAAGTTTCCTCTTTTCCCATTAGACGATGAAACGAGAAGCAACGTATTGCGCACGTGTTAGTGTTTCGGCACTCTGGGGCTAAAAGTGCGCCGAGATTACTGCGTTATCTTTAAATATGTCGGCGTGTGATGGTTGTGTTTGTATAGTTCATCCACACGTGTGCATGTGTTATATTACTCATATTCGCATTATTCACACTTGCTTCGTTAGAATGTGCCAGCCGTCTCATACCCGGCGGTAGACGATAAATGCCCGATATTCGTATGTTAAGAATCTCCAGGAAGTTCAACATGTTGATACTTATTTCTAAGGTAGCTCCTGCGTCTAACTTTCTGTTTATGTATCAAAATATAGAAAATAAAGTTTAGGTAATGTTATAGATGAAAAAGTTAAGAAAAGCTCCTGTTGTATGTAGCTGTAACCTATCCATATAGGCATTTGTTTTATTTGTGTTCGAATTTTAAATATGTATTGTCTATTTGAATAGGTCACTACTACATACAACAGGTGATTTATTTTAGTTTTTTATCTATAACTTCCCGTACATGGGTGTGACATCTCACAAAACTATATGAGAAAACCCTGATGCAGTGGTTTGAAAGAGGTGTTTTGCGCAGGCTGGGCACGCCGGGCTCCTGGGACCACATCGTGAAGCAGATCGGGCTGTTCTCGTACACGGGGCTGACGCCGCGGCAGGTGCAGCACCTCATCGAGCAGTACCACATCTACCTGCTCAACTCCGGCCGCATCAACATCTGCGGCCTCAACCCCGGCAACGTGCGCTACGTCGCCGAGGCCATCCACGACGCCGTGCTCAAGTTCCCCAGCGACGAGTAAATACTTGCGGGGCTTGCGGTGGCGGGCGCCGGTCGACGACCAAGACTGGCGACTTACTCACGACACCTATTCTGAACACAGAAACATTCGATTCGTGATTTTTACGTCCGTCTGACAGAACTAACGAACAATTTTTGCATTTCATTTTATATTTATGCGTTACAGCATGTAACTCTCACTTTAAAATAACTCTACTGTCCCAATTGTGTCGCAGGCAGCTGATACGGTTCGAGATTAATCTACTTAAACAATTATACGTTAAAACCGCATTAAGTATCGGCTTAAATACAATCAAGTATCTTTGATAATGAAAATCTGCTGCCGGTATGTTAGTATAAACGTCAGTTAAACAAGTCTGTAGATGACAATACATACTGACTACCGAATAGAGAACTACCTAATATAAAATAATGAATTCATCTTGCAATATTTTACACAAGATTTTTAAATTAAATTAAATTTAATAGCTTTATTATTTTTTACAATTAGAAGTGTTGTCTAAATTGAGATTATACATTAAAACGAGTAATTAATAGCTACGTATAAATTATAACTTTATAAGACCATATACACAGTTGCATAACACAATACTTTCTATACGTTCATAGTTTAAGTTCTCTAAAATCAGTTCATAAAGTTAACATAGATGATCTACACTACCTTTTTATGTTTTATCACTTTGATTTCGATGCATTTATACGAAAGGCATACTGAACCGACCCTTGGTACCCTTTTAAATTGCAATGGACATGAAAAAAAAATCAAACTCATGTTTTAAATTCAAAGTTTGGGTAATATTAATTTATGATAAGAAGGATCTACATTTAGGATATGTGGGACATAACTAGTTGAATACTGATAATGTCAAATGTAACGATGGTCTATGAATGCATTTTAGAGAGATATGGGGGTAGATAAATATTACTATTTCTTGGCGTCGAGCAATATTAGACGTAGTTGTTGTATAAAGTCGGTCTTCATAATTGTTAAATTGACGTTAATGTGAGATTATAATTATTGATAATGTATGGTAAGTATGTATATACTTTTATTTATATTTTTCATCATGTTATATATTCTGTATTTATTGTAATAATATACACGATGATAGTCTATACATAGATGTTTGTAACTAACAGATATTGTCAGCGTGTTCACTTGTCCAGTGTTGTATTGTAGCAAGCGCGTCCACACTGCGCTAATGGGTTGTGATAGCTTCAACCGGCAAATAGCGATTTATAAAGTAGCGTATCACTGCTTCAGCTTACCAGTATTAAAATGCTTTTACTTTAGCTTGTGCTAACAAACTACTTTAGAGCGCTCGTACGCCTGTAAGTTCTTACGTAAGTTATAGGGACGGGGCTATACTAAGGAATAAGATAGCGATATTTACCTCTCATTCCTTAGTAGAGCTCCATCCCTAAAACCTATGTAAGAACTCACCTGTGTAATCCAGGCCTAAGTAGCTACATACGGACCTATTGTCAATAAAACAATATTATTTTTAAAAGTTCGGCTATGAGTTATACAGAGTAATATTACATTCGAGGTGGATAAAGTTTGCATTTGAGCAATTTCTAAATGTAGGTACTGTGTAGGCCTTAGATTAGCGAAATAAGAGAGCAAACCGTTGTATGTGCGTGCTGCCATCGCGCCCGCGTGCGGCGCCCGCTCGCACGTGCGGACGTCGCTCGGAGACTCGCAGTGACCACCGCATGTAGGAATAACTGAATAGTATTGATTGTAATTGAGTTGTAAAGTATATGAAATGACCAGGCTATCGTCGGGATCGGGAGCTTGTGTCTTACCTTATTAATCTTATATATAATACCAACTTACATGCCTGTGATAAATGATGTAAGACTAACCCAATGACTAAAGGACAAAAGCCAAACGAACTGCAACGGGTTTTAAATACGCTCAGTTAATCTAATCTCTAAGCGAAACTTTAGGCAATAAAGATAATTATTTTTAATACACTTAACAACTCTAGTAGTTCGATACAATTCTACGTTTATCTGATCGGCTGTGACGTGGCAGGCATGGCTGCAGTAATGTTGTATTATTCAAAGGCAGACGTCAGTAACCAATATTGCTATGATTGCAATTCCCCTCTCTTCTCGGCTGTTAATACATTTTATTAGTAAGTTTTGCTGTTATTATGAATTTATGCTACCACGCACATGTTATAATTGTAGTTATCGTTTTTTGTGTTTTATTGATTTGTATAAACGATTATTGTCATAGTCGATTTGTTAATAAAACAATTACTCAATTGAAACTAAATGTCTTTCTTTTCAGTGATGTGAACGCAAAACTATAAATGAGAACGGACACCGCGTTGTGACTTCGCTGTGAAATTACCTAGCTTACCACGTCTAAGAGACAATTATTGTAAACTTCTTTAGACATTTTTTTTTCTAATTTCTATACAATGTTAATCATTAAATAATTAATTTAAAAAGAAGACATTTTTAACCCGAGTAATTTAATTTATCCGTCTATTTTTAATATGGAAATAATATTAGATCCAGTGCTACACAATTAAAATTGCATTGGAAAGAAATTTACTAAATTGCATTATTTAGAATGATTCGGAAAATGGGTGAATGTCAGAGCGTCTCAACCGCCTAATTTTTGCCGAAGTTTCTATTCCTTACATAATGTGGTACCTTGTCATTTAAGGAGGCACGGTACCTTATACAAATGACGAAGTATAACATTGAGACGTTTAGAAACTTCGGCAAAAATGATGCCACCAAAATTAGACGGTTGAAACGCTCAGATATTCACCCAAATACAACGAAAAACTATACATTACAGGCTACTTCTGTACTTCTTTTCATGGTATTTTACTTTTGGTAATGGTAAGGTCAGTTATTCGAATGTAAATTCTACCGCCAGTCAATAACCAGTCTAGTAGTAGTCTAGCCTAGCGTAGGAAATGTCATCTAGATGGCTTGCAAGACACGCGCGCGTTAACACCGCGCAAGCGGTTTGCCATCTAACATGACATTTCCTACACTACAACGCGCACGCCACGCACACGTGCACGTGCTGCACGCATCCGGTGTGATTCGGCCTTTAAACCTTGAATCGGTTTTGAACAATACACGGTGATTTTTTATTAACCGACCAAACTTTAGGGGGTTTAATTCTGAGGTTATATTGATGAACTTTTACCGTGGCGTGGTATGGAACCGAAATCCGATGCGAGAAGAAAAATCAGATGACCCTGTTGAAGAGTGCTTTGACGTTGTAAATTATACAACGAAGTCCGAGGTAAAAAGGAATATCTTTATTTGTAAAACAAGGCTTTTTATGCTAAAATTATATGTATTAACACCTTCAGTGCGGCAATTAAGTTAAATTGTAATTAATCATACTTATACAGGTCACATATGACCTGTTCCGCGCTGAGCGTAAAGAGGGGATAACCTTGTAAGCCTGCTGCTCAAGGTAATGTTCGTAGGTGTTCCTAGGAAGTAGCTGGAATTATAGCAATCTGAGCCCAAGGTTTTATGGCTTGAATTTAGGTTAATATGCAGGGTCCTTATTAGGAATGGAATCAAGTTTCAATTATGCTGCGGCTATACATGACTGAATAGGTTGGGGCTACACTACACTGAATCATGTGTATACTATATTTTAGCGTATATCATTATTATCAAACCGGAATCAGAAAGGGATTCGAAAGTACTGTTGTCACAACAGCTGACACAACACTTACCAAGAAAAGAGTCATTTTATAGATGTAGAGAGTGATTACTTAATCTATTATCTGTATGTCCCTGCATTGAAACTGTGAATATATGAATATAACTATGAATATATCCTAGATTAACTTATACACTTTTGTGTCAACAGTACTTTCGAATCCCATTCTAATCGCGGTTTGATGATATTTTACTGTACATTAAATAAAAAGGGTTTATAATAATCTGCACGTTAATAAGAGTGATATGTATATTATATATGCAATATAAACCTACATACACGTGCGTAAAGTTCAAATTTACTTTTGACACTTCGGAGACGAGTGACGGTTTGGTATTTGATGTTTATAACGATTCGTATCATGTCGCCACCCCAATATTACATGACACGGTTCTATGTTTTTTAGGGGTAAATAAAGTGTCAGTATGACAAGACAACTTCAAGTTTATGTAAGTGCAACAATAGCACCTTGTAATATTGGGGCAGCGACGTGCAGGCGTACACACAGTAGGGGTACCTGCTACATGTTTACTATTTACATATGTCGTAGGATGATTTGATACTTCGAATCTTCGCGAAAATCCTAGGGGTTTTGCGAAAACGCGGATAATAGGTTAGGTTAGGTTAGTTTGCAAAACCCCTAGGATTTTCGCGAAGATTCGAAGTATCAAATCATCCTGCGACACATACAAAGTGAATGTGAAAGCGAAGTTTATTGGACTTTAACAACAATTACCATTTCCACACTGACTGTCTATTGCCAGCCTCATAAATAACAATGAAATATGGAAATAAACAGTACGTTAGAAGATTAGGAATTCTTTAGGTCTATTTGTATAATGTTAAATACATTATACAGGGTGTTTGGGATAACGATGTAGGAATTTCTGGAGGTGGTAAAGGAGACTAATTGGAAGAGTTTGAACCCTATTTACCTTAGTCCAAAATGTGACAGTTTTTTTTAATAAAATAAAAATTGAACTCACACTTGCCTACTAACTACAAGAAACATATTTTGTTTGGTGACGGCGTTCAACAATTGATCGACGATAACTTTTAAACTAATTGCTATTTTGTTGTACTTTTTTTTGTAATCAAAACCTAGAAATTCAAGCATGTTTTTACACGAATAGGAAGACTCGTATCCCGACTTCTCTTTTGTCACAGGCCGATAAAGTTTAATTTACTGTTAGAAATCAATAATGATGAACTAGAAAAGTTATTAAAAAAAATGTTGTGTGTGGCAAGTGGGAGTAAATTTTTTTTTTATTTAACACTCAACGAATTGTTATGTTAATTATAAAAAATCAATGCTATTATTTATTGCATATTTTGTTTTAAATTTAACTTTTTATGTAAATTTTTGGTATAAAACTAAACATTTTGAAAAACGTGATTTAAAAAAACTGTTACATATTGGACTAAGGTAAATAAGGTTCAAACTTTTCCAATTAGTCTCCTTTACCACCTCCAGAAATTCCTACATCGTTATCCCAAACAGCCTGTATATATTATTTTATTTTTCTCATAGGTGGCGTGAAAAGCAGTATTTGTCACTGTCGAAATTATTTTCAGCCTGGTCGTAGACGTTTGAACCCCTCATTACGTTCAGGGTTCCACTTTTCAATGAACGACCTCGCCAAAAATATATAATTTTCATCCCTTGTGATACAATATATAATCTACTATTATGTGCTTAGGCATTTGAGAAGCTTAGCATAATAAAATAAAACAAATTATATTGAAGAATACTCTTTTATTACAACAAATATATAGGAACGCAGGGTTTTTAAACAGAAATACAAAACCCATGCATTTTATAGTAAATAATGATTGTATGTATTTATTCTTATACGAAATGGTCCTACGGACTATCATATACAGTACTTTGACGGAAAATACACATATTTATAATATTTTTATGTTCATTGTCAGAACATTAAACACTAGTACATGAAATAATAGTACCACAACATCATGTTTATCCTCCTCATTCATGTCCACAATGTGAACTTGGTCTTCGCACATTATAACTACTGAACTCTATGCCATATATTGAAATGTAAGCCCTATGTCTTATGTTCTAGGTTTGATTTCAAAAAATGATATCAAAGTAGTGTCCGACGAGTGGTCACTTTGAAATTAAACTAATTTGAAAGTTGAGGCGCCGTTGAGTTGTTATAATGTGTGAAGACCTTAAGTAAGAGCGTGTTTAAAGGCTAAGGATACGTAAATAGTTATTTACTTCGAGTACAATACTTCGTAATCGAACGCGTGTTAGCGTCCTTAAGATTGAACATTAAGACCTAATATTAGTGACTGCTGCCCGAATTGTTGGTGTTCGTGATGGGTCCTCTGTGGTGGCGACTAAAGGGTAACTTCACATTAGGGTTACAGCTTGGGACGTACTAGATATTTATAAAGCTAACTATGAGCTTAATGTGAACGTGATTTTAACGGTATTGAACAGTTGGTGAATTTCCAAATATATTGGGTCTAGGTCTCCATGGCACTGGCTGCGTCGGGAGGCGGTACGGCTGCGGCTCGCGGTTCAAATACACTCGATACTGGAATCAAACGAATGTAATGATTTACATGAATAAACCCTTGCGGCTATCTACCGAACAGAGGACTCGTAATCTGGTTTTGATCGAAGCTTTCTTTTTACTTCTCCGTAACTGGCTACGGTCAAGCACTTTATGTTATGAAATGAAATGAAATAATTTATTATCATACCTCAGGTAAAATATAAAAGACGTTACAGATTCAGTACGGTCCGTGTCCGTGGTCTACCAGATTTATGGTGTACAATATGTTGTGCCATGCGCATTTTTGTTATGACATATAAATTACAATTATTAAAAATTTTAAAATATATCATTAAATGCTGAATATATTAAAATGCCAAATAATATTGCGATACCTATGTAAAATTTCTATTTCCACAAATGTGCGATATAATTAATTGAAAGATGGGTGAATCAACTTTTTTCTGTCTACCATGATTACGGTCGCCTGAGTCACGCTGGTTTTATGCTTAATTATGATACTTAAACTTTGCAAACATGATTTTTTCTGGTGTTAATAAACCTTTTCCTTGATGGTCCATCTACAAACATGGACTATATGCATGTTTGCATAAATGAGGTAGCATAATTTTGCTTAAAACCAGCGTGACTCAGGCAACCGTAACCATGGCAATAACAGACAGAAAAAAGTTGATTCACCCAGATATATTCTTTTGGTTGCCTAAGTTACCGGAGTTGGATAATGATTGCAATCATTTTACCTATCCCAAGATAGTTCAATCTAGTTTATTCACATCAAATTGATCTCTCAGGTGACTAGAAATTCGTAAAAAAATATGACGTAACTGTTGTCGATGTCAATAATAATAATAAAAAATACTCATTTTGTTTCCTTAGTTGCATTATTTTAATCTATGGATTTTACAAGTAGCACTAGTAAACGATACGGGTCATGTCCCTGCGGTTTCTGAACCCGTTTAAAAACCCACTCTTCTGTTTGCTTATTTTTACGCTAAAAGAAAGAAGAACCTAAAATTCAAACGATTATATTCCTAATACATAAAAACATGTCGATTAATCGACATATGTTTTACGATTACACAGACGGCCGAAGAGCTATAGCCTATGAGGGGTTATTCCCACCTGTTACCACCAACTTGACACCAGTGGTAACAACTGGGATTTTTTTTCCCACCTGTTACCACCAAACTAATTATTTTAGTAACTTACCAAATATTTTAGTGGTAACTAGTGGGAAAAAAATATTCAGTAGTAGTTATAACCAAGTACTCTGGTGGTAACAGGTGGGGAAAAAAATCCCAGTTGTTACCACTGGTGTCAAGTTGGTGGTAACAGGTGGGAATAACGCGCCTATGAGTTTAGCGATTAAAAACGGATAAAAGAAAACAGCGTGTATTATATTGAGTTCACCTTGTTCGTTGGTGGTGAGGTCGAGCATCTCGATGAAGCATTCCTTGTTGTCGCCGCCCAGCGCCAGGCGGAAGGGCGCCTCGGGGCACGCGGCCGCGCACAGAGCCTGCCCCACGCGGCAGCCGCGCTCGCTCACCTGCGTCGGCTCCGCCCTGCCGACGCACATCCTCTTACTGTAGGTACTTGTAGTGTGGTTATTTATTATTATTTATTATTGTTATGTGTTGGGCCAATCTGTGCCGCTTCGACCAATTTTGTTGATCTATTGTGGCGGCCCCTTGTATTTTAATAGTACATTGTGCATCAAGGGAGGTAAGTACGGAATTACTAACGAGAGTGTTAGAAGCCCGACGCCGTCAGGCGGAGGGCTTTTATGACTCGAGTTAGCATTCCGCTTACCGACCGTGATGCATACAATGTTTTTCATCACACTTGCCGACAAAAAAATAAGTTTGAAGACATAACATTATTAAATGACGTACTGAAATTTCTATTACTCCCTAGGGAATTTCACTTTTCTATTACTCCCGCTGCGCGCGCAAACAATGGCGCGCTTAGGCAGCAAGTGTGATGAAAAGGTTGTTACTTATACCCGTTGAGTCCAGAAATTTCCAGATTCTTTGGGCTGTAATGCTGTGTACCTCATATGGTTGCAGTAGTGTGGTTAAGTGTTGCAGTGTTGTAATGTGTGTGGCGTCGAACGGGGAGCGAGCTTTGAGTGCCCAAAGGATTTAGACAGCGTGTATAGATGTTCAAAATCTTCTTCTTTCGTGTTTTCACGGAAACGTCCGAATTAACCTGGCTGTCTCAATTACCTTCAGTGCATTGAATATTGAAGTTGATTGTGACAGCAATATGAATTCAGAAGTTTCCGTGAACAGCCGAAGGAAAAAGATTTTGCAGTACAGTAAAGGGCATTAATATATATGTCGTAGGATGATTTGATACTTCGAATCTTCGCGAAAATCCTAGGGGTTTTGCAAACTAACCTATTATCCGCGTTTTCGTAAAACCCCTAGGATTTTCGCGAAGATTCGAAGTATCAAATCATCCTACGACATATACAGGGTGGTCCAAACCTTGACGTCAAAAAATTTTTTTTAGATTCCCTACTTCATGGGCTATCAGAATATACCCCATGTATGTTAGCCGATTTTTTGTAGTTTTCGAGTTATGAATTTTTGAAAAAAATTTTTTTTGAGAAATTCTGGAATGAAGAAATTTATTGTAAAAAAATACTATTGGGTTTTTTTAATATTTTCTTTTTGTAAGGGTATTACTACAAATAAAGCATTTACTGACAAAAAAATTAGCGTCCTCACTTTGATACAAGTAGGATAAAAATACCAAATTCAAAATTTTACGTTAAAAATGCATCAAAATATCATTAATGTACGTAAATAAAAAAAATAAAACATATCCCAAGGATTTTTGGTAATGTAAAGACTGCCCTAGACCTTAAACCTTCGTAAAAGCAAAAAAAAAGTGATACTTAATAATGAGGATTTTTCGGAGTAGTCGGTCAAATAAACTTAAAAAAGCTTAAAATTTTAAAGAAGTAAAAAATGACTCTTTCTCTTTTTAAGGCACTTTTTATGAAAAAAGTCGTTCTATACACGTGTAAAAACTTCTTTTTGCACTTGCATCGAAATGTACTATTATAATATTAGCTTATAGAAAATATAAACAATAAATACGTGAGTGATAATAAGGAATAAATAATCAACTATACCTTTGGATGTCCCAAGTTTTGAGTTTTCCGTCGGTGCTCACAGTGATCATAAGGCCGGGAATTTCACTAAGGATGAGACCTATAAATAGAAACCGTCCTTCCATTTACTGAAATACCGTTTGAGAACATCATCATCATCAGCCAATTGACGTCCACTGCTGGACATAGGCCTCCCCCAGAGAGTTCCACAAAGATCGGTCGTGAGCTGTCCGCAAGTTTGAGAATGTTTACGTATAATCCATAATAGTGCTTTTCCACCAGTGATGTACTGTTTAATATCCACCAATTAAGATTGCTTTTTCGTCAGTTATGTCTTAAGCTTCGAGGATATAATTGTGGGACATAATCCGGTGGAAAGGTCTCCAAAAAACCTCCTATGTGAGTGAGTTTAGTAAAGCGTCCCACTTTGTCGTTTGCCATAAAGCCGCTTTGTCAGTTTGTTCACATGGAGATACAAGGAAATCTGATCTTTATGGTAAGCGACAAAGTGGGACGTTTTATTAAAAACTAACACCTATAAGTATAAATGTTACCGGAATATCTAGAGTAATATAGGTGCATGATGAATTCCAATGCCATTAACCCTCAAATGCATAGTTATGTACATATTCTTGACTCTATTATTGACTTGACTATATTGACAGCATGTCAGAATTCAAATTTGAATAAATCTTTGTAAAGCATGCATGACGCATTTAAGGGTATGATTGAAGTAAATAGAGATGAACCATAAAGTTGGCGGGTTACCTGTGACCTCCTTGTCGTGCGCGGCGAGCTGCCACACGGGCTGGTCGCGGCGCACGTCCACGTACGCCACGCGCCCTTCGTTGTTGCTCATCTGCAACCAAACTCAACCTCAGACAAAAACTCTATGTTCTATTAAAAGACTTGTCGTCACCTCTTCATAACTTCAATAACGCATTTATTTTATTTTTCTTGCAGACCATTCTAGTAAAGAATAGTAGATTGTGTCACAACGGATCAAAATGGTATACTTCCGGCGTGGGCGTATATTGAATCCTGAATGTAGCGACGGATTCCACAATTGAATCCCGACCGTAGGGAGGGATTCTAAAGTGGAATCCTCAGCGTAATGAAGGATTCAAGCGTTAACGCCCAAGATGAAATAATTTTGATACCGTGTGACAAAATGCTTTTCACACCACCTATGAGAAAAATAAAAGATATATTACATATTTAATATTTATGCAAATATTCGATTCTGAAGATTTTTTTATCAATTATGAACGTACTGTTTATTTTCATATTTCATTGTAATTTTTTAGGTTCGCAATAGAAAGTCTTTGAACAGAAAAGTACCACTTTGATCCCTCCTAGCAGGGAAGAATACCCGTATTCGATTAATATAGGTGGTGTGAAAAGAGAATAAGGTCATGTGGGGTAATGCAACTGTGAGGTAAATGCAACAAACGCGTCTCTTTTTTCTATTTTTTCTAAGAACTTTTAGAAGATAGAACTTTGTGTAGGCAGAATATTTTTACCAAACCCATTATTTTTAAATTACTTGCAATTACCTCACATTTGCATTTGCCCCGAACGACCTTATACATATAAAGTTTAATTCAGATTAAACACACAATAAACCAGCTACCACAATCACAAAACGGGAGAGATATTAATGCGTTCAGCAATATGTTCAATAAAGAATAGGTTGATGTCGCTTACAGCTTGTCAAGTTCGCATAGCATTTGACCTGGCTTGAACTTATTTGAGAAAACGCACACCAAGATAATTAACAAAGTTAGGTCGGCAAGCGGGCCTAGCACAAGAGTAAGGGGAGGCGGGAGGATCTCGCGGTCGAAAACACCTGCCGCGGTCTAAACAATCCTTCTCGCTAAATACTGTCGATTAGCTCTTGTGAGCCGATTGCAAAAAAATTGTACATAGTTAAGATCTTAATCAAAACAAAAATCACAATCGCATCAATTGTCTTACGAAAATTAGTCAAATAAACTAAGTCTCTAAACTAAACTCTGCCTAACAACCTTTGGCAACCTTTACGTTATTGTTAACCAAGGGGTGAAAGCCATGCATGCGGAAAAAAAATACCTTTGGCAGTAGAAGGGGGCAAAATTAAAAATTTTCGGCTTTTTTCACTGTCAAGAGTTATTACACAAAAGGAGGGCGGGCAAATTGGCCTATTAACCAATAACGACATATGGTACGCCTCTGGATAGCTTATGTTAAGCACCGTAACATTCACTATGGCAGGAACTTTCAAATATGTGTGTGAAGAAACTTAATAGCACTTAAAAATTAAGAGTTACAGAGTATTTAACTATCGCAAGTGTTCGTGATTGACAGTTAGTGACCGTCATTTTTACTCGTTCCTAATAACTAATAAGTCTTAAATTAGAGTGTTTAATTTCCGCAAATATGTCGTAGTCTCGTAAGATACTCCGTATATGTACCTACATAAAAATACATTTAAGAATCATTGTATGTTGTCCACAAAATATACAAAGGTGAATATTACGAAATAAATGTCTCATTGGTAAATGATTGTTTTAGCTATAACTTTTTTCTCACAGCTGTTAGACCGTCTCTGCTTAAACAAAAATTGTAGAGTACGAAACAACCTATCCAAAAATATATAGTTTGTTGTTATTGGCTATTAGGCCAGGGACCATACATTTTTGCCCATCCTCCTTTGATTTCGTAACACGTCTTTATGAAGTTCGATTTTATTTTCATTAAAGGTAATTTCGTTTGTGCTAATGGTGCAGGTATGTACTACTATATGATTAAGGGCCTTATCACACTTGCGATTTACAAGCGAAGCGAGCGCGCATCGTGATCGTTGCGAGCCCGTAACCACTTCGCCGCGAGTGCGTTGCGATTTGGCCGCGATCGCGTAACGAATACGCTGCGCAGCCGTCAGTAAATCGCTCAGAGTGATCTAAGTCACTAATAAGATTTATTATTACATAATGGATACCAATTCTTGACGCGGCAAACTGGGTGCGCAGTCGCGGCGTATTCGTCACGCGGTCGCGGCGTAATCGCGACACCGTCGCGGCGAATTGGTTGTGGGCACGCGACGAACACGCCGCGCGTACGCTTCGCTTGTAAATCGCTAGTGTGATAAGGCCCTTAGACTATAATTACGTTACTGTTAGACACGAATAGGAATGTAGTAGTTAAGATTTAAACTACAACTATATTTAACGGTAGCAATTCAATAAATAGCCCACACTTTCATGCTAAAGTACATAATACATATACAAATGTGTGCTTCTCGGTAAAAAACAATTGATTTCGCTGTAGCATAAATGTTACCCATCAATAGTGGCCCAATTTATCTAACGACTATCAGAATATCAGAAGGTGTAGTAAAAGCAGGAATAACTCCCAAGGGAATTTCACTTTTCTATAACTCCCACGACGCATGCAAGCAATGGCGCGCTTAAAATGCAAGTGTGATGAAAAAATAGTAGTTATGTATAACATGTTAACTTACAGCAAAACAGTAAGGGTTATGCGGGTCCCAGGCGACGCGCTCGATCTCGGGTCCGAGCCGCCAGGCGCGGTGCGCGGCCGCGTCGCGGCAGTCCGACACGCGCGCCGCGCCGTCGCAGCAGCCCGACACCAGCGTCTGCGGTTCGCGAGGGTGGAAGCTCAGCGACTGCACCTGCGGAACAATACACCTCGAATAACGCTCTAACATCACATCGTAATCCCCCGCTGCCAAAACCCGTGTAACCGATACGTCCATAGTACATTACAGCAGACGCCGGGAAATTAAACTTAACAACCAAAAAGCAGAGCCTGTTAATTTTTGTTTCCAGGTGAAGCAAGTATAGTGCTTTTCTCAAACTTGCATCGAAATAAACAATCGCAAGTCAATTTTACAGTACACAAAGGACGAATTTACAATATTACAAAAATGTTCAAATTAGGCTTATTTTTTTATCTGTTTAAGGTAATCTTTTACCCGTTAACATTGACATAGTTCTGTTTTTTACCAAAGATTGTCATAGAACTGTTTGTTGCCAAGATTTTTTGTCACTGATTAAAAGCAGGTTACTTCCGGCACTTTGCTATCCTAGGACTGCTAAGCAGTTATGAAATAGAATTGCATATCAAGTTCACTCATTGAACTAGCGACATGGTACTTCCAGGTCCAGTTTGACGTACGTAATAACGTCAATGTTTCATTGCAAGTTTGAGACAAAACATTTTGAGTTAATTTGATAAGTTAGATGATTTGTAATTGTAATCAGAAAAACAGATTGCATTTATTCATACCAACGTGACCGTTGATTGAGCTTACTCTCCGATTTATGTATATTTATTTAATTTAATATCGTAGTACACCAAGTGTTACCGTGGAAACGTAGCGTATGGCTAGGGAGAAACCAGTTTTAGAATTAGAACACAAGTATACTAACTTTGTCTTGATAATAATCAAGTTTCGTGTGAGGGCTGCCTTGGTCTAGATCCCATAAGAGTACAGTGTTGTCCGCTGACCCGCTAGCCAAAACGTGTCTGCAATACGAAATTATACATGATTATAGTGTATATTGCATATCTGAACGAAATTATATTTTCTGTCAATATAATTATACTTTATTTTTTAATTCGTATCCAACTTTGGCCATGCGTTTGATTCTGCCGCTACATTTAAGTTACGGAATGTAGTATAATTATTATATTATAATTATAAAAAAATACGGAGCTTCTACATGATAAAACATTCAAATTGATATCTTAAAGTACAAACAGCAACACTCCTAAGGGACCATAAAAGACAGAGCAGAGAGAAAATGAAAGAGATAAATATATTTATATCATGTCAACTTCAAATTAAATAATACACGGGAATGTTGATTGTTCGCACTGTTCGCAACTTGGTCGAATAATACAAATCGGGTTCCGAAATCTTATGAGACTGGTATCACGACTTCGGCCGAACTCTGCTGACTAATGGCGCAGGCATGGCTACGGTTAACCAATGATCGCTCGCGATTTCTTCAGAAGGTGACATTACCATGGTTACGTAATAACAAAAATCGCGATTTTTTCCGGAAGCTGACGTTACTATAGTTACTTTATATATAACATCCGCTTTAGTGATGGAGACGTCAATCTAACTTCAGAGCCGGTAATTTGACTGCTAAGCTGCTATGTAGAAATTTTCATTTATTTTCCTCTCAACGGCTGTCACTGTCAGATATTTTTTCAAAGTTAGAATTTCAGCCAGAAACTATCAAGTCTCTATTAAACATTTGTATGGCTACTGACAGATTAAAGGATTATAGGTAGACTGTTAAACGACTATCTACCATATTTCCACAAAGGTTCCATAAGTATTCAACTAACGTCAACTAAGAGATCTGATGAATTATAATAAAGACAGCAATAGCATTTGTCTCTGTCAATGAAAAAATAATTTAAAATTGCCCGATAGCATGGCTATTTGTAAAAATATCTTGACTTAAATAAAATACCTCGCCTATTAATGTCAGATAAATCATGGCATCCGATTTGAAGAAACCATGATTAAAAACGGTTTTAAACAAATCTATGAAGAACTGTCGTTATCCAGTTTCCACTAGGAACAACGACATCTAGCGTCTAATCATGGCCGATAGCTAATTCTTAATTTTCGTAGACGAAGGAACTTTTATTATGTAAACCAGTTTTCAAATACTGAAATTTTGACGCAACAAAGATTCGATGACATATCATCGGGGACCATCGGATATGTCGCGATCGTGCCCACTAACGAAAAATACCGAACCCATAATATTACACGACCAAATTGCATCCTTTGCCAAGAGCACAGAACTAAGATGACAAAGAATGATCGACTACGATAAAAAGCATAACCAAAAACGAAACGCAAGTGTGTGCGTAAATTTGTCTATGTGTGGTCAGGAATAGGGTTGTCTATTACAACAGAGCAATTATCTATCGATGTTTGACTGTTTTATCGACAACATGGTATTTTTTATCTTCGTTTTTGCTATAAGTATTATAGTACAGTCACCACATGGGAATGTTGAGCCACTTGGCAATGGATGCAATTTGGTCGTGTAATATTATGGGTTCGGTATTTTTCGTTAGTACGAGTAGGCACGATCGCGACATGACCGATGTTCCCCGATGATATGTCAGTCAAATACGAATCTTTGTTGCGTCAAAATTTCAGTGTGTCAAAACTAGTTGAAATAATAAAAATTCCTTCGTCTACGAGAATTAAGGATTAGTCATCGGCCATTATTAGACGCTAGATGTCGTTGTTCCTAGAGGAAACTGGATAACGACAGTTCTTCATAGATTTGTCTAAAACCATTTAGTAATTTTTTCGTATTTGCTTCAAATCGGGAGCCATGATTTATCTGATATTAATAGGCGAGATATTTTTTCAATTTATACAAATAGGTATGTTATCATCGAGCAATGTTTAAATTATTTTTTTCATTGACAGAGACAAATGCTATTGCTGTCTTTATTATCATTCGTTACAGCTCAGTTGACGTTAGTTGAAAACTTATGTAATGTAACCTTTGTAGAAATATGGTAGGTAACCTTTGACAATCTAACCATAATCCTATAATCCACAGATAAAATATAGGGAAGATTCCGTGTATTAAGACATACATGAACAAACTATTGTCATCCTTCACCCCATCTCAAGACGTATTCCATAAGGAAAAAGAGACAAATAAAGTAGCTCTACTTGGTCGTGAACTCCATCAACGACTCCATTTTCTTGAACAATGCTACCAACCTGACTAGATAAAATGTCATTACTATTAGTGATGTCCAGTCTTTAATCGTATACTTTTATCGTCAATAATAATATTTTTACCAAATTAGGTAGCGAATACAGTAGAAATAAACCTTATTTCCTACTCAAAATCACGATCTTCTTCGATCGTGATTTCAAAATCTACATTTTAGGATAAAAATAAAATCACAAAGTTAACGAAATATTTTCTTTAATTAAAATGTCATAATGAGGGTTTCCTAAAACGTATGCCACTAGTTGGCGCCACTTAGCCGTAAGGTCCCGCTAAGAAACACAATTATCTAGCCCCAAAGAAAGACTAAGTAAATGTTTTTTTTTTTAAATAAAGTTTAAATTTTTTTATGTATTTTTTTTAACTCATACAAAATATTTAAACCAGAAACTATAAACATAGAATTTAGACAAGTTTCTGGACCTGCTCCCGCCCTGGTGATTTCAGAAAACTCTCATTATAACATGTTTTATGGACTTATCATTCCTTAAAGCATACCTAACAATTTTGGTATGATGGCTTCTTTATAATTAAATTAATCAGTCTACACAAGTATCACATGAGCGTCATTATTAAACTAAACTTAATTTACTTGCTGGTTGACATGACATTGGATGATTACCAAATATGGTGGGTAATACGTCAGAATGTAATCACTTATGCGCGTACCCTTGCCTGAAACAACAGCTTAAAATTGTGCGGAGCATATTTTTGAATACTCTTTAGGGTACCAGTCGTCTGCCTTTTTGATATTTTTGACCCATAATAGCCTTTGTTCAGTGTCCAGTGGAAACCTGTTGGACATTAAAAACATCGATTCATTTTTGAGTTGACTATCAATACATTTATCGATATCACGATCGGTCTCTTAAGTACCACACTATGCGATACAAATGTTTGAATCCCACTATTTATAATTACATTACGAATGTAAATACAAATGGTTTAATCACAAAACTACACATATGTATCCGACAACAAATATTGAATAAGATTTTCAGTTACTTTTACCTTAATAAGGTTCGAAATCTTAAAATTCAAGTCAAAACTAAATTGCCGGTGAAACGTAATGTCTTTATTTTGTTCATTCAGGTAACCCTGGCGGTTTTTACACCCTGGAACCACACAAGTCATCACTTTTATCACATTCCGTGCACTTATCGAACAGAAATATACATGAAAAGCTTTATTTTAATCACTTTTACTATTTGCGGTTTAGGTGCACTAGTATACCCAAACAAAGATCGTTGACAGGCATTGCCGGCGTCACCCACAGATAAAATAGACTCGGTCTATCAATTTTATATGTCTATGCTATAATCTGTCAGTAGCCATAAAAATGTATAATAGAAACTTGATAGTTTCTGACTGAAATTCTAACTTTGAAAAATACCTGTCAGTGACAGCCGTTAAAAGGAAAGTGAATGAAATTACCATCAGGGCTCTGAAGTTAGATTGACGTCTCCAGGTCTAAAGCGGATGTTATAACGTAACTATAGTAACGTCAGCTTCCGGAAAAATAGCGAACATTTTTGTTATTACGTAACCATGGTAATGTCACCTACTGAAGAATACGCGAGCGGTCATTGGCTAACCGTAGCAACGACCGCCCCATTGGTCAGCAGAGTTCGGCCGAAGTCGTGATACCAGCCTCATAAGAGTTCGGAACCCGATTTGTATTATTCGACCAAGTTGCGAACAGTGACAAGTGGCTCAACAATCCCGTGTGGTGAATTGTACAATGTGAATTGAGGGTGTCGAATTACAAATTGTAAACGTGTGTGAACTTAGCATCTGGCGTATCCCTTAAATTTAACAGAAATAATAAAAATGGTATAATGTCAAAAAAATCTCACTAAACATAGTAAAGTCCTTCAAGTTTGTTAAATACACATTCGTACTTAAAATCTGGGAATATGACGGCATTGTAATGTAATAGACTGATTAGGTATGTTTATCGAACGATTATCGATATTGGTAGTACAACGTTTAGTCAAGCTCTAGCGTAGCGTGGCCATTTATAGTTTTACACAAAATATCCTTTAATATTAACTGTTGTGATAAATTATTAGCGCACAGTGATAGGACAACTAACAATTAATGCTAGAAAGTGATAACTTACACGATTTATGCTACTAAATCGACAAAATACCGTTTGCAAACAATCAACCGGCAAATCAGATTTACCTATGAAACAAGTGTTTGCCGTCATTTCTTCGGTGGGTAACAGGGCAATCCTTTACACTATACGATACCACATCGGTTTAATTATTTGTCTAAATTGACTTCTTACTAGAATTAAATATAAAATCACTTTTAAATAACAGTCTCCGTCGAGAAGGCTGATACGGCTGATATGTCACTTCGAAAGTGGGTACGCTTTTGGGATTGTTTTCTATCTCTTTTGCACTCGTGTAAAAGTCATATGACTGGTGGCTTCCCTTTCACACGCTTCCTTTCTCTATTAAGCGCTAGCGCGGATTCTAACTTTATGGCCAAGAGGCTCAACATTCCTATGTAACTGACATGTGACTGTAATTGTGATTCTCTTTCATGCAATATTTCCAATTTCTGAAGTGTATACGTTCTTTCAGTATAAATTATTAAATTGGAGGTAAACATAAATGAACAATGCACATTGAAATTAGTCCCCGGCGCATTTTATTGTTAGTTCAAACTCATTAATTGGAACTAAAATGAAAGTAGTAAAGACTCACGTAAAATTTCTGTTCCAGGACATGTCCAAGACAGCATTTTTGTGACCAACTCTCTTCGTCTTCTTCTTTTTGTTGGGTTTCCGACCGAGCTTGAAGGCTGGCTCCAGGCAGTTCTCGATGTCCAAGTCCCACACCTGGATGACGGGGTCCATGCCACCCAGGGCGCAAAGATTACCTGCTCACCAATCTCACATTCAGTTACTTGCAAATAGGGACATCACTAATCCTTTCGTGTGTTTTTATACTCTTTAAATATAAGAATTAAATTGATTAAAGCGTTCAAATATATAGAGCTATAGCCTATATATACTGATACTTAGGCTAATACATAAGAATTTGAAACGGACGTTACAGTCTAGTCGAATTTCCCAAATTGAGACAAAAATAAGCCGACCTTAGGTAATGGTACTACACAGGTATGTGACTACACTATTTTTACCTGGTTTGGTGTCGGAAGGATCGTGACTCAGCCACTCTATGCACAGCGGGAACCAAGGCAAAACGATGTCATGGTGTACGTAAAAGGAGTCTTCTTCTTTGTTGAAAACTGGAAAAATATTACCCAGCGATTAATCAATAATAACAAACGTAAACATGTTCTAGTTCCAATATTCGCTCAATATCAGTGCTTACACATTTTTGTCGCATCTCATACATAAAGTTACCATATAAATTGAAATGCAAGGTACGTATGGTTGACTGTCAAGAAGGTTGAATTTTCGCTTAGATTTTCAGAGAAATTGGTATTCTTAACACGTTCGCGTCCGGTACTGTTTCACTAAGAGCTAATACTATCCCGATTTAAATTATCTGGTAGAACTCATATGACAGTGACATACATGTGTGACCAATAAGACTGTACTCCTATTCCAGCGACACAGCACTTGTGTCAAAAGGGACAAAATTCTTTTCGTTGTCTTGTTTCATACCACTCTGTCACGCTTTTGGTTGCTGTTACGACACAGTATATAAAAAAAATCCGATGCACTTGTACTTCTTTTTCACGCTAGATTTTAATCCATACAACTGAAATTCGAACACAAAACATCATCCCATACAAAAATCACCACTGCGTCACGTTTTTTAGGGACACAAAATAAGACAACGAAAATAATTTTGACCCAAAAACGTTCGTATTTCTATACCACTAGCATTACATAGGACTAAGAACTTAATTTATGCTAGTGACATGAGAATAAGATTACTTTGATCACGTATGTGTATCACTGGCATAGGAGTCAGATTTTGTTGATCACAGACGCTGTCTCACCGGCGTCGAACGTGTTAAGCGATCCCTTACTTTCGCATATATTTATAGTTCTGAATTTCGTTAGTCAGAACTTTATTATCCATATCATTTAATGACATAATCATCAAAAGTCATATTTTTTGTTAAGTATAACGCTCACGTTATTAAGAACCTTAAATAAAGAAGGCGGGGTTTTTTGCTCCGAGTTACCCTGTGAACTTGCTGACGCGCCGCCACTTATAGTCAAATGATGTATAAATCATGTGTACAAACAGCAACACAGCTAGGTATACACTTTACTACACATGTCAGTTACATAGGAATGTTGAGCCACTTGGCAAAGGATGCAATTTGGTCGTGTAATATTATGGGTTCGGTATTTTTCGTTAGTAGGCACGATCGCGACATTTCCGATGGTCCCCGATGATATGTCATCTTTGTTGCGTCAAAATTTCAGTATTTGAAAACTAGTTGACATAATAAAGATTCCTTCGTCTACGAGAATTAAGAATTAGCTATCGGCCATTATTAGACGCTAGATGTCGTTGTTCCTAGTGGAAACTGGATAACGACAGTTCTTCATAGATTTGTCTAAAACCATTTAGTAATTTATTAATGTTTTTACGAGGTCAACAAGAATTTATTCATTAATGTAACAAAAAATAAAAACCATATAAAAAAGTATGTTTTCTTCAAATCGGATGCCATGATTTATCTAACATTAATAGGCGAGGTATTTTTTTAAGTCAAGATATTTTACAAATAGCCATGTTATCGGGCAATTTTAAATTATTTTTTCCATTGACAGAGACAAATGCTATTGCTGTCTTTATTATCATTCGTCACATCTCTTAGTTGACGTTAGTTGAATACTTATGTAACCTTTGTGGAAATAGGGTAGATAGACGTTTGACAGTCTACCTATAATCCTTTAATCTGTCAGTAGCCATACAAATGTTTAATAGAGACTTGATAGTTTCTGGCTGAAATTCTAACTTTGAAAAAATATATGACAGTGACATACGTTGAAAGGAAAATGAACGAAAATTTCTACATAGCAGCTTAGCAGTCAAATTACCGGCTCTGAAGTTAGATTGACGTCTCCAGGACTAAAGCGGATGTTATATAATAACGTAACTATAATAACGTCAGCTTCCGGAAAAATCGGGATCAATCATTGGTTAAACGTTTTTGTTATTACGTAACTAAGGTAATGTCACCTTCTGAAGAAACCGCGAGCGATCATTGGTTAACCGTAGCAAGGCCCGCTCCATTGGTCAGCAGAGTTCGGCCGAAGTCGTGATACCAGTCTCATAAGATTTCGGAACCCGATTTGTATTATTCGACCAAGTTGCGAACAATCAACATTCCCGTGTATTATTTAATTTGAAGTTGACATAATATGAATATATTTATCTCTTTCATTTTCTCTCTGCTCTGTCTTTAATGGTCAGTTAGGAGTGTTGCTGTTTGTACATTAAAATAAAACTGTGCCTTGTGGCCTCTTTACTTCGAGCGCTATAAACAGTTCGAAACGTCGGGATGTATGTAATGAATATACGCGATACAATTAATTGTTTATATAGTTTTATTTCATGAATAAGTGTCGCGGTAACCGTAAACAGCACATAATATGTATTGTTTACGGTTCCTTGGGACATTGATAGAAGTTGCCTGGTCAAAATCCTTTTCTTTAAATTTTACAAACAATCAACCATTACACCCTTACACTGAGCATCATCAGATCATCAGAGAATAGATGTCAGTAAATTATTGAATATTATTTTAGCAGTCAGAAGCGATCAATAAAAGCTGGAATATATAAAGCGAATTAGTTGACTGCCAAGGTATACAATCTCATAATCGACTGTCAAGCTGATTGTAATAAATGATGATACATATACTGACTGTAGACTTCAAGAACACTGGCATCACTCTCCACGTGGCCCACCAGCAGCAAGTTGTCGCTGGGCTTAATGATGTCATCTTCCTCATCGCTGTCCGGCCCATCCGTCTGTAACATAATTTAAAAAAGCTTCCGCCTTAAACAAGACAAGTGTCAAAGTATTAACTAACATAAATTATACAGCGTGTTACCATGACCCGGACTTTTACGAAAATGGGTAATAATAGGCATTACTAGTAATCATTTTCAAGTATCAACATTTGACATATATTTAAATTGACATTACAATTGAGTTTATTTCCTCCCAACGATCAATGTAACGCGTGTACTGCTTAGCTGTCAATCGTTGCGAGTGGCTGCGATCTGTCACTGTCAAGTACAAATATTACATTTTGAAGTACATTGCTTCTTAATTAACTTTTATTAGTTAATTTTAAAATTTGAATTTTGAATCAAATAAGGCTCGCGATTTGGCTAAAAATCGGCATCGCATTCCTCGGTTTCAATAAAAGTCAGTATCATGGTAACACACTGTATGCATACCCCCTTATTCATAAACGTTTATTAACTTAGCAAGCCGCTAGTAATTGTTTGTCCCTTTCGGTCTTAACAATGTGTCCATAAGAGCAAAAGGGACAACCAATTATTAACGGCTAGTTAAGTTAACAGACGTTTATGAATAAGGGGGATAGTGATTAAGTAAATATAGGATAATATTAATGTTTTCTTACAGATAATGGAACTATTAAAGTGAAAAGGCTAGATGTGTACATATAAATAAGGACCACAAATGGACGTAATTCAGAGAAAAGCATCCATTCAACATTTGTTTTTTTTTTTTCAATTAAATGTATGTATCTTGAAATAAAACTATGAAAACGGATAAACTCGCGTATATTAACTAATTTTAAATAAATGTATCTTATATCAAAAGAAAAAGTTATTAATTTCAGCCAGATATTTTGTTTAGAGCTTGGATCTTTTCGCTAAAATGCGTCGAAATGGTCAGTTAACTTTTGTTTATTATAAGTTATAATTATAAGGCACTGGTCTCGGGTTGGCAATTATAAGGTATGAAAATATAACGTATCTCTTTTATTTACACGTGAGTGCGTATCTTTTGTTCGTGTTTATAGCCGATAGTTCATAGCTTAGTAGCTCGCGGTGAGACCAGTGCCTATACATAATTATATTATTTCATTTGAAATCCCTTAATGGCATGTAGTATGTAAAAAAAATAATTTCTTACCCTAATTTGAACATTGTCACTCAAATCTCCTAAATTGGGTAAAGTTGCTACTGTTCCTATTCCAACTGGGTTACCTGCTGAAAAAAATCAACTAATTGCCTCTAATTTAATTTTATAGATGATATTATAAAAAATTAAATTTCTGTGAAATTTCATCATGATTTTGTTGGAATATTTAAAGCTCATTATACTTTCTTTGGTAATTTTAAGTAGTACCAACTCATTGACATGAGTCTAACGAGCCCAGAATTTAAAGGGTTATGTCGTTTTGTCCTCAAGTTCCTGTGGCCACCTTCCGACATCATAATCAGACCAGCTCTAAATATCGTTATATTACACTGGCATTCGATTTCAGCTCTCATCAATTAAATTTACATGGTATTGATAAATATACTGTCTACTTTTTTTATATATAACTTACCCAAATCCTCCTCGTCATACTTTTCAAAGTCAAATTCGTCATTGGGGTTCTCTGGAGGAGGCCGCGCGGAGCTGGGGCCTGCCTCGGCCTCATCATCTGATACATCCTCTCCTCTCTCTGTCAAACTATTCAGTTCAACTTTAGTTAAGTTATCCTGAAGAGTAGGTACATTAAATCATCAGATCTGACAATATCTCTTATAATGACATCGAGCACCATCACCATGTCATTAAGTATAATATTTGTAATAATATGGCTTTGCTAACTTCAGCAAAACCGGAAACCAATCAACGAACCGGAATTCAATGAACTTGCAAGATTTCGCCCAAAAAGGCGTAGTCACATATCTAGCCTATTATAAAGTTATAATAATAAAAAAAATCAAAACAGTTGCCGTCCAATTATCATACCAACATATTTCAGGAGCCACACGACCCAAATGCATAATAAATATTTCTAAAACAACGCATCTATATTCATTTATCATAAGGCCAGCCGTATACCTGTAAGTTCTTACGTATCTAAGTTATAGGAACGGGGCTATACTAAGGAATGCATTAGTGATATTCACCTCTCATACCTTTATATAGCTCCGTCCCTATAACTTATGTCAGAACTCACGGGTGAACGAGCGGTCTAATGGTGACAAAGCTACTCAATTGCCTTGGGAATCTACTTATTAAAAGTAGGAAAATTCCACGTCAAATCTACTGGAATCTACTTATTAAAATGGCATAGGAAAATTCCACGTCATATATACTGGAATCTACTTACTAAAATGGCATAGGAAAATTCCACGTCAAATATACTGGAATCTACTTAATAAAATGGCATAGGAAAATTCCACGTCAAATGTACTGTAATCTACTTACTAAAATGGCATAGGAAAATTCCACGTCAAATATACTGGAATCTACTTACTAAAATGGCGTAGGAAAATTCCACGTCAAATATACTGGAATCTACTTACTAAAATGGCAAAGGAAAATTCCACGTCAAATATACTGGAATCTACTTACTAAAATGGCAACAACCCGTGACACAGATACTGGAATGGATGTTCCTAAAATATCTCCGATTCTTATGAAGCTCCCGCATTGGAGTTAGAAAATGTTATATAACACTATCTTTCTCTCTTTGGCATTCTATCATTTTATAACATTGTCCTTGTTATACTGTTTTATAATGCTATATAACAGACATGACATCCAATGTGGGAACACCATAACTACATGTGAGGGGTACCTAAACTATTTAAGAAATTATTAAGTTTAGATTCAACCTCTCCAATTGATTGGTCAATATAAATTATTTTATACATTAGGAGAGCAATTTTAGACAATTGCAAACTCAAATCTGGTATTATTACTTCGATTATTCAAATTATTGTAACTAACATTTAAAAAAAAAACTTTTTTTTGAACAGGTTCGGGTTCTTCATATTTTGCTACCAGTTAGTTTAATTTGTGGTACTTAATGGTACGAAAATTGGTTTAAGTGATTTAATTAATCGGGCTTATTTTCACTTTGTCAAAAGAGATTAATTCTCTGATAGAGTCAAAATAAGCCTTTTTGAAAAGACACTCCTCAAATATAAATGAGAAATGTAAAATGTTTCACTACCAATTCAGTTGTAAAAATAACTTACCGCAATTCATCTGCAGTTTGCTTTATAATTTTCTCCAACTCTTTTTCTGTCAGCTCAATCTACAAAAAAATAACATGTTTTTGTTATGCTATTTGTATTACAAATAATTATTAACTACTTTCAAGGCCCTGTTTTGAAAATGTTATAAAATGTCAAGATTGCAAGCATAGCCCCAAAGTTGTATGCTGTACCATATTGGTTTAATGATGCATTTGTAGATGAGTACTTTATTTTTCCACATCAGCTACCGTAAAGCCAGGTTACTTTGGCCCAAAATAAAATTTATCATAAAACCAAAGCATCACGTAAATTAGATGATTTATTGTTATCAGGCGTTTTAGATATGGATTTTAGATCCCGACACATACTAAAATTGTTAATTTTAAATAATCGTCGGCCCGTCTGTCTAACTTTTTGTATATCACATGTTTATGAGAAAACTTCTTAACCGATTATCGCGAGATTGTGAAGTATATAACTAAATAGTTTTTAATACAAAATAATCTTTAATGGAAGGTAGGTGTCTAAAAGTTACTTATTTTCATAATTAATAAGCATTATGCTCCAACACGAAAAACAGTCATGGGCCAAAGTTAAATTTATACATATATAACTATAACCCGGAATAATATTACTTTAGAATAAACTTTACAAAACAGAAAAAACTCTTGGATATTATTTTATTAAAAAACAAGGGTGTAAATTACTTGATTACACTCTTAACTTTAATTCTAATTTATCAATTCAAGCATAATGGTATTTCAATTACATCAAATGCAAAGTAAAACCTACAATTTTTTTGGGTTTAAGTAACCCGGCTTTACGGTATCTGACTCAGTGCATATTAATAATAAGTATTTAATAGTTCCATTTAGTTCCACCATTAGGAAGATCTTATTCAGATGGCAATGTTTATATGACTTTACAGCACTTATTTTGACTTAGCGGCACTAACTTTCATCCTCGATATCTTGAGCAATATATTTAATGCAATAGAAATAGAATTAGCAATAGAATACTAATAAGTATTCTAAGAACTTTGTAGGGTTTCAGAAGCCTGACAGAGATGAATGTGAGAGGCAGCAATGACAGTATTATCAGCATATGTAGCAGTCATTATGGGATTGTATGCGTCCTGCAGTGTACAAAAAGTATTAAATAGGACCAAGCCCAGATTCCTGGGGAAATCCAGCTCACATTTTTAAAGTCAATATATTACTTTTGAATATCCTTTCATGCAGGAAAGCATTAAGTAACATGAACATTTAATTACGCAAGTCATGCTTAAGCTTGTCAAACAGCTGTTTATGTGATACACAACCAAAAACTAGTGGTACATTAGAAAGATGGCTGAACAGAATTCTTCATTTTCTAGAGATTGGCATATTTTTTGTGAGACTGTGAACTTAATTGATAGTAGTGGTTTCGGCAACTCAAAACTGATGGTCAGGTATTGATCCTTGGCATTAACCCTCCGCATATAAGGTGAAAAATGTTTATATGACATTTCCATACATTTAGAGATTGGTATACCCCACATCATATGCTGAAGGTTAATCAGGTTTACAGTAATTTTAACAATACATGTATATTTAAAAGGGTTGTTTGTATAAGGATGTTTCGTTACAAGGTTTGCCAGGCTTAGGTATGATATTTATTATGGTAGCTTGGGGTATGGAACTGAAGTTTTAAAATTGATATTAAGCAACATTATTAAGAGCAGTCCCTTTCTAGGCAGTGTTTGTAATATTGTCACAGTGATTTGGTAATATCCAGGAGCTTTTTCTTTTTCATCTTTTATTGTAGACTTAGTTCTAATTGTTGTATTTGCATTTCCTTCAGTGAAAATGGTTTTATGGAGACAGAGCTATTTTGTTAATATTTTTTAATTACTTCTGTCTATGTTTCCTTTGACTAGCAATTATCTAGATATGTAGCCATTTATATTGCAGCTGTTAGGTCAGAGGAAAGACTGAGAAAAGTACATAACTATTTTTGTGGACGACGAAATGACGTGCCTCTAGCCAGATGTAGCCTGTTATAGAAGATATCAAAAAACAGCACACGGGCGCCGTCAGACAAAAAGTGTTTCATTACCTTTTCTGGAACTTCTTTGGCGACACCACGTCGCACAAAATGCATGCAGGAAACTAAACTAACAGTTGGTGTGTTTTCTTCCATTATGTTCTAGTAAAATAATATAAAAAACCACACAAAGAATACTTATGTGCGCATGTGTCGATCAATGCACTTCGCGATTCAAACACATGCTTGCAATGCACGATGCACGCATGGGATTAGTCTGACATTTGAATTTGAGTGAAATTATTTGACAAAAAAAAATCGTCCTCTTGGCTAGGCTAAGACCTTAAGCCATACTGCCTTGATATGTTTTTTTTAAATGTCGTATACATCCAGCAAAACAGTATAAAATGGACTAGTTTGCTAGTTAGAGTTAGAGTTCTTGGGCTTTTTCTGTAAATCGACATCATTTGTGCCTTGTTGCGTAATTTTTTGGACTATTAAATGTCCTGAGGTTCTCAATGAACCCGAATGATTATAATAATACATATTTTCTTTCTTTTGTGCCAAAAACGAGCGTTCGTGGCAAATTCGTGGTATTCGAGGGGCCGCACATAGTGGATGCGATTCTACGTGCACATCGGCTAAATAGCCTAAAATTAAAATGTCTTATTTTTAATTATAATTTAGACGGCGAATTTGACAAGTGCTATTCCAGGGTCGCGTTTTATAAAGTTACAATTTACAATTTAGCTGTTTGCCTCTCTTTCTAGCCAATATGTGCGTGCGTAAGAGAGGCAAACAGCGAAATTGTAAAATGTAACTTTATAAAACGCGACCCAGAACGTCACCCTGACTAAAGGGTCTAGCAGGATAAGCTAACAAGAGTTGCCCCCTCAAGGGATTTGGTTGTAATTTGAGGTGCAGTAGTGGGAAGCCCTAAGAACACTGGATGCGTAATATCAGCCTCCGATCTTCTTTTGTTTCAGACTTATTCACGAAAATGTCATAAATCATGGTAATCTTCAAACTGTGATATTAACTAAACCAAGTAAGCGAGATTGACCAAATAAATTCAGAATTAAAGAGCGTGAAATGGGGTTCATAATGCATATTTTTAAAGACATTCATATCTTCAAACTTGGATGAAAAAAAAAATGTTTTTTTTTTTCGGTTATATTTTTTGCCACTTCCCGCAGAGGCACAACTACCAAAAAAATTACTTAATAAGCCACAACTGACAACTACGTATACATTTAAAAAGATTTCGAAAAATCATGGTGCGTCATGTCAAAAAAAAATTACGAACGTATGTTTTCGCACCATCTGTACAAGAACACGACAATCATTGATAAATCACTTCCCTTTCGGATGAAAATATTGCCCTTAAAACGAAATGTGAATATTGTGGAATTGAATACAGTCATACTTGGGACCATGAAGAGTATGATTCTGTAAATATAGAAGAATTGTATTGTTCTGATTGCTCTACTGAATTATTTGTTGAAATGGAATGGTAATAAAAATCATTTATCAATGATTGTCGTGTTCTTGTACAGATGGTGCGAAAACATACGTTCGTAATTTTTTTTTTGACATGACGCACCATGATTTTTCGAAATCTTTTTAAATGTATACATAGTTGTCAGTTGTGGCTTATTAAGTAATTTTTTTGGTAGTTGTGCCTCTGCGAGAAGTGGCAAAAAATATAACCGAAAAAAAAAAACATTTTTTTTTTTCATCCAAGTTAGAAGATATGAATGTCTTTAAAAATATGCATTATGAACCCCATTTCACGCTCTTTAATTCTGAATTTATTTGGTCACTCTCGCTTACTTGGTTTAGTTAATATCACAGTTTGAAGATTACCATGATTTATGACATTTTCGTGAATAAGTCTGAAACAAAAGAAAATCGGAGGCTGATATTACGCATCCAGTGTTCTTAGGGCTTCCCACTACTGCACCTCAAATTACAACCAAATCCCTTGAGGGGGCAACTCTTGTTAGCTTATCCTGCTAGACCCTTTAACCAGTTTTTAACCATATTCTAAAATTCATAGCTAAAATTTCTAAGTTGAATCGAGTGTGTTGCTACTTTAAAAAAATAAGTGAACGAATGAATGAATGATATCTGTATAAAAACTGTAAAATCGTTTTTTATTTTGGGTTACATATGATAATTTAATAAGTTTTATTCCATTACATATATGTAATACTTGTTTACACATGTTAGACCACTAAAAAGTGACTTTTTTAAATTATGTGTTTAAAAATATTTTTTCCAATTTGAATGGGCAACATTATAAAGTAAACTGCTAAGAAGGAGGAGGATTTGTCCTGAAACTCCTGCATTGCCTTCTCTTTCTCCAGTCTGGTCACTGGGAACTTGATCCACTGTGGGGTCAACCTTTCTATAATAATGTGTGCCCACACAGCTGCCAGACTGCGGCTTATTGTTGGTTGACTTTGAGCTTAATTTCTCCCACAGCAGTCTGGTAACTGCCATGGGCAAAAAAAATTAGTGCACTTAATACCTATAAATGTGGGGGCACCGTCCCCACTCGTAGCGCATCGCCTTCACACAAAGTGTCCACTACGTGCCGGCCCATGGCCCGCGATAGCCTAAACAATTTGCGAAACTTCCGCTCAGACCGGTCAAATGGATTAGACTCGTCTCGTAACCTCTTCAAATACATTTTTTCACCCTCGCCCTCGCCATACTCCCTCTCGTCGGCCACCACAGCAGCTATGACGTATTCTTCATCCATTTCGAAAATAATTATTTTGTAAAACTTGATGTATTTGTGTTATCCTTATTTTAAACGGGACTATTTTATTCGCCGCTAAAATTAGTCAGTTTAGCTTGACGTTTCTATGTTTTTGTTTTAAAAAGACATGTACTGAATAGCATTTAAGCAGCTAAGCCTAAATTGAATAGACCGCCTAAATTTAAGAAATATTTGATTATGACAGCTGCTCATAGAATAACAAAGTGGTTTAGCGACGCCTAAAAATAATTAGGAGGTTTAGCGGCCGCCGTAGAATCGCATCCAGTGTGCCACTAAGAGGGATAGACATAGTCACTTACTACTAAGACGAAAGTGCCACACAGGCACTTAGTGACGTATTCAACGCATTTGTCTGGCACTTACATTTAGCATCTAATGCACACACACAAAAAAAATAGTGGCACAGTGATAAGGACGGACGATTATCGTTCCTTTTCACTTCCACTAGTAAAAAGTTTCATAAGACCATCCCTTTCGTTCTTGCTATTATTATAACGTTGTCAAATCCATATTAATCATGAATGTAGGATTAATATGTGCGGCCCCTCGATATTAATCCTACATCATGAATGTAGGATTAATATGGATTTGACAACGTTATAATAATAGCAAGAACGAAAGGGATGGTCTTATGAAACTTTTTACTAGTGGAAGTGAAAAGGAACGATAATCGTCCGTCCTTATCACTGTGCCACTATTTTTTGTGTGTGTGTGCATTAGATGCTAAATGTAAGTGCCAGACAAATGCGTTGAATAATGGTTGAATACGTCACTAAGTGCCTGTGTGGCACTTTCGTCTTAGTAGTAAGTGACTATGTCTATCCCTCTTAGTGGCACACTATGTGCGGCCCCTCGTCCTACATTCATGGTGGTATTAGTAGCTAGTGTTACCAGTATTATCATAGACAAAACCAAAAATATCTTTTGTATATACATTGGCGTCGCACCAACCTACCAAAATCGCACACCGTGTGTTTTGTATTGTATGATTCGTATGATCGTAACGTACCTACATACATCTGAGCACGTCGCAAATCTCACAAGTCTGTAGAAAGATTATTACAATCACTACGTTCTATCGGTTCTGTTGGTATCAACAAGGAAAACATTATCTGAAACGAAGTAACCTCGAGGTACCTTTCTTATATATATTATTTTATTAAGCCGGTACAATAATATAAAATCCTAGTTTTTTTTATAGGTGACAATTTTAAAAGATACACCTACTTATTTGCTGAAGGTAGAAAATGTTCAGGTTTGAATAATCATCATTGTTTACATTTTGATACGTTCGGTACATAATCTGTTCTGTCTTGAACAAAATAAAATGTATGCATATTTTCATTACAATAAAAAACTATTTTCAGTCGCTTAAAAATATAAAAATCTAATTTAAATCTAAATAACAGCCGATCCTCACCCTAAATTGCTCTATTTCTCTATTACTGTCAAAAATGGCGTTGCATTTGTCAGTGGAATCCGATTATTTACCATCTCTCTGCCGCCTTTAGAAAATACCCCAGTAGCTGCTATTTCTACAATAAAAAGCTAGTTTTCTGTATTGCCATTCCAATGGCCTGTACTCGTTTTAGATTTTCAGGCTTTTGTAGTGACGTAACGATATGGAGAGTCGAGTATAACCTTATGGACGAACGGGTTGATGAATATTAAATAAAAATGCTTTATTGTTACGCGCCCGAGTGCAATCATGACTCTAGAAAAAATACCTGCAGTTTCTTTGAATTTCCTGCTGATACAATACTCTTTGAAAAATGGAAAGCTCTCTGCCCGTAAGCTTTGTGACTTGACTGTCTCTAGTTTGTGTATTATTTAGTTTTTTTTAAATATTTCTATTAAATTTACTGTGTCTGTATTATCTATTAGTGTACTGCTTTCTGTATTCTTTTCTCTATAAGAAGTTTCAGGTTCTACTCAGCGAATATTTGTGGACCGTGAGTGGGCCAATCAACTTTTCGATCGACAATATTGTCACTATGTTGTCCCGTAACGCAGGTGACAATTTCATCAAGTTTGCTAGATAAACTGTTTATAAATTGTACTTGTGTTAGGCCTCACCCAAGTTCACATTGATGCATTTGGGTTCCAATGGGTTTTCATTGTAAATATGTGTATAGTATTAATTGACGTACATTTGTAAGTTGATGAAAAGTAACGCAGGAGACAGAAAATATGTCAATGTAAAAGTTGATTGGCCTTAGTACCAATAGCATAGTAAGGCCTGTGGTCCTACCCGTAGTACATAGTAACATCAAACAAATTGAATTTCTATTCAATTACAATGGAGTTGAATGTATTGATTTGTAAAATTTGCAGACAAACTAAAATCCACTTTATTTCCTGTTGAGTTGGTAAAAATTTCAATGACAAATTTTAGTCATTTCCCTTGTATGGCTGGGCCTGAGGACTTATCTATTTAATGTAATATAATGTGACACTTGCAGAATTTTAGTTGACTAATATTTAATTCAATCAAATAATATTTTCAGTCCTAACAAAAAGGAGCCAAGTAATGAAGATCACCTGTGCAGTTGCCATTTTATTGATGGTGATAAAGCAAATTTGCCTACCATATTTGCATGTAGCTATGCAAACATTCAACCCTCTGCATCATCTGAACTGAATGAGTATGTAGTTACTGCATAGGATATTGAATTAATTGATGTTTTTTACAAATATTAATGACACTAATGAGTGGTTTTGCTTATTGTTCATGTGTAAATGAATAAATGAAGTAATTTATGCATTCTATTTTTAGAGTAAGTGAAATCAATGTAATGGATCAACAAACATTAAAACCTGATGAGTTGGAGTGCCGGGCTTGTCTGCAGAAAGTCACTTGTGCTACAAGACTAGTCAATCTTTTTGAATGTTGGTTGTCACCATGGGATGGAATGCAAAGTACCATAGCTGAAGACCTTGCTAAAGTTGGACATGTAAAAGTATGTTTTATGATTTACATTATGACCCCTCACCAGAGATGGGCATTAATCGATTAATAATTTAGTTAACTAATCAATCGATTAAAAATATCAATCGTCATTTTTTTATCGCGATCAATTTAGTTGCAACTAAATTAGTTGTGAGAATCTTCGACTAACAACTAAATTAGTTTTAGTTTCAATCGACTAAATTTCACGATTAAATCTATATAATACTATGTATAGTACGGTCCAACTCGTACTTTTTTGACATTATACGTTAAAAAGCGTTTAAAGATTAATAAATTTCCAACAAGTTGAGCTTATATGCATTATCGTAGGTCTTATAGTTTTAGAGATTCAAGACTTCAAAAAATACTCTATTTTGTAAACTCGATACAATTTTGAGTTTTTCTAACGTTTTCGGCTTAATATCGCCTCGCCTGGCCGTGTGGTGCCGGCAATAAGAATATATTTGTCACCACCCCAACTCCTCCTGCGGGTGTCGTAAGAGTCGACTAAGGGATTTAAGTGTCACTGACCATAAAAGATTGATGATGGGCACCAGCGTCATCATTGTGGATTACTACATTTACATTACTGCGGTCGCCAATCCGCTTGCCCAGCGTGGCGATTATGGGCATTTTCCTCCTAATGCGTCTATCTATACGCATAGTTAATAGGAGAGGCCTACGTCCAGCAGTGGACTATCATTCATAGGCTGTTGATGATTGACGATGATCGCCTCACCTAATTATGTTACAAAAAAATGCAATATTGTCCTTTTAGCGCACTTAATATTCTTTCATTTAAGGGTAAAATCAGGTCAGTAAACTTTGTAATTGAAAATAAAAACGCGAAATTCAAAAGGCAGGAGCCCATTATCTAATTTTACATGCTAAGCGCAAGTCGTGTTACAAAGCTGCAATTTTGGTATATTATATAGGTAGGCCCCATAGGAATGTAAGGAAATGCATATTACCACAGAATACATATTAGTACAAGTACAGAAACCCATCTACAAAAACACACGTTTAAAGAAAAAATGACTCTTGCTACGATACTAATAAGTTCAAATTCCCACCGCGCAGCGCTAAATGTCAAGAAGAAGTGCGCTCGCTTTCTATCGCGTAACTCGTACCTTTTCTGAAACATAAGGTGCTAAGGATGCTTACTTTAAAAAAATGATATAGTCTTAATATTTAACCACTACCTTTTCATATTGTTTTTTTTTAATTTTTATTGTTCATTGTTATAGTAAATTCTCTGACAGCGGTCGAATTAGTACTTAGTAATTTGACGAACAACATTCACGAGTGCGTGACGCGCTTGCCGTGAGGCCCTACTGATGTACTCCTCGGAGTGGCACTGACAGTTCGAACCGAACGCGCTAGTTGGACAGGCCTGATATTACAAAAAAAAAGAATGTCGGCATGGGGGCGTAAAATAAAAAAAAATCGAACATATAAATTGAACAGAAACTGAATTGTCAACATATTCAGTTTTCTGTTCAATTTATATCCTACATTAATCTTACATTAGTCGTGAGAAATCAGTCTAACTAATTAGTCGATTACAAAATTTAGTTGTCCGAAATCAATCGGCAACTAATTTAGTCGAACTCTATACAACTAAAATTGATCAATCGTGGTTTTCAATCGTTAGTTGCAATTAATTCTGTTAGTTTTAATTGTTAATTGTTAGTCGATTACATTTTGCCCATCTCTGCCCCTCACAACATTATGACATTATGATCCCTCTGCCACTCACTTGATGTCTATCAGACACAGAGGGTAATGTCGCCAATTTGATGTTGATAACAAGGTTGGAATATTTCATGTTATGTGACCATGTTAGTGGCAGAGGTTAATGCTAGCTACTATGGATATTTCCACTCCATTTATATGCAGGGTGTGGACATTTCGGAAAAAGCCACTTGATTGCCATAGACTTCTTAAAATGCAAAAACATGCCCTGCACATAATCTATGGAAACTAACAGACTACTTATTTATGAACTTATACTAATACTCTCAAATCAATATTTATTTGTACTCCCCACCTATGATGTTGGTGATCTTACCCCATTAGTCATTCCTCCTAACTTAACAAGCTGCTAAGTATTGTTTGTCCATTTTGGTCTTATATACAAATTGATAATACTGAAAGAGACAAACAACACTTAGCAGCTTGCTAAGTTAGGTGATGTTTATGAACAATGCTCTGCGGGGGTGAGCTGTTTTCATACTAAATGACATGTATCATGTGACATGCAGTATGAAAACATCTCACCCCCTGCCAAGCATTGTTTAAGGGGGTTAGTCTTTTTTCTTTGGTATGTAATATTGAATATTTATAATTTATTTGTATTTGAACAAAATTAAACATAATGTTTGTGAACTTTCCTGTTAGATTAACTATTTCTTATAAACTGCTTATCTATGTTATCTATTGATTACTAGCTAATTACAATTTATTTTACAGCTATCATCAACAGACCAGCATTCAAAATTTATTTGTGAAACATGTTACACAAAACTTGAGAATGCTTGTCATTTCGTGACAATTGTGCAAAGAAGTGACAAGATCCTAAGACAACGGTACCCACAAGCAGATTTAGACCCTAATGATGCTACTGTATGGCCCAAACCTATTCAACTAGATCAAAATGTGTATGATACTGTTTTTGAAACTGCCATGGATATTGAAATTAAGCAAGAAGTTTTATCTGATAATGACTATGGAGAGAATGTTAGTGAAAGTCCGAATGTGCAATACAAGGAGTTAGCAGATGCAGAAATTAAAATAGAGCCTGAAGAATTAACAAAACCACAACTTATAAAGATAAATGGTTAGTAAAAATTGCTTTGTTGCTAAACTGGTAAATAAAATGTTATGAAGTGTGCAATCCAGGGTGCTTTAATCTAAATGAAGTTTTATGAATCAATAAAATTGATTAGTTAGATCTACAGATGATAATTAATGCAGACATTAAATGAATGCGTGCAATGACACATTAAATAAAAAAACTGTATAAGTTTTATTACTACTGAAATAGATTAGTCAGAGCCATGGTGGAAGTTATGGGTACCTAATTATTAAATTAGTAGTAGTAGTAGCATACTGTCTAACTTGTAATTTTTATTCCAAAACAATGTCCACAAATAGATACATTAAGAGCTTTTATTTGTTAGTATTTACATGTTACAATGGCCAATCCAATGTCAGGGAATATAATATATTACACTTAATGTGTTTTCATATTTTTAGGAACATTCTCCTACAAAGAAGAAACTGAGCATTCAGCACAATCAAATGGCAATGAAATGCTAGTAGAGGTTGGTATTATTTTGTCTGTTATATGTATGTTAAACAAAAGCATTCCACAAGAATATTACTCTTCTAATACATCTGACTAAAAAATAAGACATAATTGAGCTTACCGTGGGCCTGAGTCGATTTGTATAACATGCCCCAAGATAATTATTTATTTAGGTAAAACTGCCTTTTAAAAACGAACAAGCATATAATTTAAATACATGCGTAATCGTTATTCAAAGCTCTTCGTTTTGTTACCTAATAGGTTTCCTACATATTTATATTTTTGGATCTGCCAAATAAATTAAGTATGTAGGCCCTATTGTTTTCAATGTGACGTCATACAGCCTAACAATATCTCATACATCAAAATCTGTTGAAGCTTTACGTATTTAGAGGGGTACGAAGAAACTCATACTTGCTCACAAACATGAACTCTGAAAACAATACCTATAAAATATGACCACGTTTCAAACTTTCGTACCCAACTCAAATGGCTACCTATTCGTCTTGGACGAAATTCTCATATCCTTGTTCTTCTATATAACATTCTATTTAACCCTGCTACACCTCCATACCTGAAGGAACGTTTTGCTTACCTCTCCTCCACCAGTCTTTCGAGTAAATTTCTCCTTCATCTTCTAAATTTTATAATGATTCTTTTACTTTCCGTGCAGTTCGGCTATGGAATGCGTTGCCGTTGGATGTTAGATGTGCAAAAACTCTGCAAAGCTTTAAAATTTTATTAAACAGTTATTATCTTTCATTACCTTAGTTTGAATTTTTATGTACAGAATGTGTATTCTGGATAGTTTTTATTTAATATATTTTTGTCTAAGTATATAGTATGTATTAATATTCATTTTTTTCGTAAATGTATGTGTAAGTATTTATTTTATTGTTGTTGTAGAAAGAAGTATGAAACAAAGCTTTAAAACCTACTTATACAAGCTGTCTGGAGGCATGTCGTTTATCGTTATTGTTAATGGTTATGAATAAAACTGACTTGGGACGTATTTAGTCGTTTTGGTCATTCACTATTCGTATTGGGTCATTATAATTACCTATGAAATTGGCGTTTTGTAGGGAGAATTCTATGAATAGTATGAATCTATGTGAAAAGTCTATTTTCGATACAATTAATTTTGTGTATATATTTTTTATGTCAAAATCAAAACAAACCAAATTTTTCCGGTAATATTAGAGACTTCTAAGTCATTTGTGTTTTGTAGGTATATCCCTATTTCAGAAAACAAGGTAATATCATACGTTTATACCTATTTCAAACATATGAACCGACAGCATATGGCTAGAATTGTTTTTAAAGCTTATTTTGAATATTATTTAAGGGAAAAAAATATTATAGTGTGAAAAACCTTTGTTACACAGTGCACTCTTAAAAACAAAAAATATGCCTGTCTAAGTTTCTCTTTAGATAATAAATTTAGGGATCAACTAAAGTCTACGACCAAAAACGCCAATTTCAAATGACCCAATATTATAATATAATTTTTTGGGTTCTAATAAATGAAAGTGTTATTTATTTAGTTTTTAGATGCACCATTGAAGGAGGAACCTACTAGTGAAGTGGACTCTGATCCTGTGCCAACTGACCTGCCTTTGGAGTGTATGCTGTGCGCCAAGTCATTCCACAGTGTATCTGGGCTGAAGGTAACGTAATTGTACAGGGTGTAAATTTTGAAACTGGCAACATTTTAAGGATATGATGGGCTGGTTATATAAAAAAGTTATAAATGATTAAATTTAATATTTCGTTTAATTTACCTACACTTTTACGGCTCTCAGTCAGTCTCAAAAGATCTTTAAAGGCCGATTCACACGTATTAAGTCGTCAAGTAGTCAATTAAATTTTAAGTAAGCGTTTACACGTTCGTAACAGCGAAGCTCTTTAGTCAACCCGAGATGGGCACTCAACAGCGCGTTCAAGTCACCCGTTTAACCCTGTTTAACCCTTCGGGTGCCAGCACCAATATGTCAAAAAGCTGTCAGGTGGCGGCGCCATTTTGCGCGAAAATAGTCAAGTGCCAGGAGGTCTGACGGGTGGTCAACGACGATTTGGCGGGTGTTACAAATTTACTGATTGTCGTTTATTTTTATATGAAGGCTACACATAAAACGTTATAATAAGTATGAAATAGGCTATCAACTAAGTTAGGACATCTTTATTTCCCATACTGTACTATTTGCTAGTCCTTGTCAAACCTACGATGAGCGACAATTTTTCGGATTCCTGTGAATAGCAGACAATAAATACAAAGAAAAGGCCTAATTTGATAAAAAAAAAACTATTTAATTTACATTAATACACATTTGTAACTACTAAAATGGTAATACAATTATACTAGTGTATACAATTTCTTACATTAGAAGACGTCAAAGTTTCGACCTGAATACGTCTCGTAGAACATCAGCCAAAAATGAAGGAATCTTTGAAACCTTGTTTTGTAGTCATTTATTCATATTATTCGTTTCAAAATAAATTATTTTTGCGGCAGAGTTCGGCCGAAGTCGTGATACCAGATTTGAAAATGCACGGTAAACCCGCCATCTTGAAACGAAATATTAGTTAAGAGATTCGAACCTTAGTGACAGTTCATAAACGCACAATGATAAAGATAGAAATAAAATTTTTGCTCTTCTGTTATACGATGACTTTACTTCCTTTATTAGGATTTACGAGTAAAAGCGACTAAACCCGATTTGCATTACACGGCTAAAATACGCACAGTGACAAGTGGCTTATCAATTAAAGTCCGTGACTGTACATAAGGTGTTCAAACAAATAAATAAGATCTCATGGCACCCTGGTAGGGTATGGCAAATGGCTTATATACTAAAATACACATGTCTTACTAACTACCAGACCGTATAAATCTAAATATCCTTTATGGATTATCCTCCATATATTCTTCTATGGAATAGTAGGATTTTTTTAATAGGAAGGACTTAAGCTTATCAGTGAATAAATGTATTTTTTGTATTATATTTATATCGGACGGTAGCTTATTATATACTTTGATGGCACGGTAATATGTGCCTTTTTTATAAATGTCAAGAATTGGCTCTGGTAAGATGAGTTTGTCTTTACGGCGTGCACTCTTATTAAATTCAAATAGGTGGATGTTGTTTTTGACGAATGTAGTTATTTGTAGTATGTATGTATATGTATATTATGTATAAAGAGGGAAGGGTCAAGATTTGAAGGTTCTGAAAGTGAGGTTTGCAAGTGTCAGTTTGAGCGATGTTCGTTAATATACGGATACATTTTTTTTGCTGAATAAATATGTCATGGGCATCGCTGCTGTGTCCCCACAGCAGCAGGCCGTAGCTCAGCCAAGACTGTGCGTTTGCATAATATGCGGACAAAGCACACTGGATGTTCGTGTTAGACTTCAATATGTTCAAAACGTAGAGGAACGAAGATAATTTAGATTTTATTTTTGATATATGTTTTTTCCAATCTATATGGGTATCTATAGTTAGTCCTAATAAGTTACACTCAGTCTCTTCTTTAATATTTAAGTCCTGTATTAATGGTGTCAAGTCAGTAGGTTTTTTTTGATGGGGTCTAAATTGTATGATTTTTATTTTTGATGTGTTTATAATGAGGTTGTGGTCTTGCAACCACTGTGATATATTAGAAAATGTTTCTGTTATCTGTGAGAAATTATTATTTGGGCTATTATCATATTTAAATAAAAGGGAGATGTCATCAGCGAATGCGATACATTTATGGTTAGTGATTTTTGGAAGATCGTTTATATATATCAAGAATAGCATACATCCAAGTACGCTGCCTTGTGGAATGGAACTGTTGACGGGTTGCCATTGTGATTGTATTTTGGAAAGTTGTCCAGAATCTACATGATAGTGTTCAATTTGGACAAATTGTTGTCTATTACTAAGGTACGACTTTAACCAATAGTAAGCATTTCCGCGGATACCGATTTCATACAGCTTAGTTAAAAGGATTGGATGGGATACTCTGTCATAGGCTTTTGACAAGTCAAGCAGGAGGCCCATAGTATAGTTCTTATTTTTAAGATTTTCGAGGATATTTTGAATATAGGTGTAGACTGCTAGGGTGGTAGAACGTTTCTGACGAAAACCAAACTGATTTTCATCCAGTAGCTGGTATTTCTCTAAAAATTTTTAGATCTTGTCTGCCATACATCTTTCAAACAATGGTGGGTAGGAGAGCGATGGGTTAACAAAAACTTGATGATGGGAAAACAAAATAACCTCTCTGATTATAGGTAATCAGAGAGGTTATTTTGTTTTCCGCCTTTTTTAAGAATGGGTTTGATTGCTGCTATTTTAAGTTTGTCTGGAAAACAACATTCGTTGAAAGACTGATTGATGAGAACTGTTATAGGTGGTGTTAACTCGATATTACAGGCTTTTATTAATGTCGGAGGGTTTTAGATCTTGTCTGCCATACATCTTTCAAACAATGGTGGGTAGGAGAGCGATGGGTTAACAAAAACTTGATGATGGGAAAACAAAATAACCTCTCTGATTATAGGTAATCAGAGAGGTTATTTTGTTTTCCGCCTTTTTTAAGAATGGGTTTGTTTGCTGCTATTTTAAGTTTGTCTGGAAAACAACATTCGTTGAAAGACTGATTGATGAGAACTGTTATAGGTGGTGTTAACTCGATATTACAGGCTTTTATTAATGTCGGAGGGATTTCATCGTATCCGCAGCTGTGCTTATCAGGCAAATTTTGAATAACTTTTTGGCCTTCTTGTTCAGAAAGTGGGTGGAGGAATATTGAATTTATCGAGGGATTGGGGCTAGCGCGACCGAGTGTATTGCTAGTTCCGGAATTATGTCCTACAGAAGTAAAATATTCGTTAAATGCATTAGCTATAGTTTTTGGACTCTTAACTGTAGTGTTTTGAATTTTTATTTCTATATTTTTGTATTCCTTTTCATTATTTTTGCCGGTTGCGTTTTTAATTACACGCCACATTGTTTTAACTTTGTTCGTACTTGTATCCATTTCTTGTATGTAGTTAAGCCGCTTTGATTTTTTTATACATTTACTAAGCAATTTGGAATATGATTTGAAGTGTTCTTTTAATACTTTGTCGTTTTTTTTGGTTTACCACAATTTTTAGAAGTCTTTTGTGAATGTATGACTTTTTGAGGCCCTTTGTGAGCCATGTCTTTTTTTTTCTCTTAGTACATTTAATAGTTTTTAGTGGAAAATATTTGTCTAGTAATTTGAGCAGATG
>JALPQI010006650.1:0-18282 GCA_025490895.1 Thaumatotibia leucotreta | reverse complement strand
ACAGCCAGTAACAAAAAAGCTCGTTTAAATTTGAATCCTACAATGTTATTAACAGAGTTCTTAATCACAATTGCGAAAATAACGCATAATTTATTTTTATTTTTTGTTACTGGACATTGTTTTTTTTTTGTGTTTGTTAAGAATTATTTCTATTTCTAGACGGATCCAAGAATAGATGGATAGAAGAAGGACTAACCAACAGATAGATAGACAGTCAGACAGACGGACGAACAGACAGACAGACTGACATGACGAAATTGTAAGGGTTCCTAATTTACTACGGAACCATAAAAAGTACTTACACCCAGAATAATTGAAGAGGCAATCATTTCAAGTAATATCCGGTCGAAATATGTTTCTTTGCAGAAATAAACGGGCAGACAGACGGACGGACAGACATACAGACCGACAGACAAACAAACAGACAGACAACGGATGGACAGATGAACAGACAGACAGACATACAGACACATAGACACACAGACAGACAATCAGATAGATAGACAGAAAGATCGACAGATGAACAGACAGACAGAGAGACAGACAGACAGACAGACAGACAGACAGACAGATAGACAGAAAGATCGACAGATGAACAGACAGACGGCAGACCGTCAGACAGACAGACAAACAGACAGACAGACGGAGATGGCGAAAATGTAAGGGTTCCTAATTTACTACAGAACCGTAAAAAGTAATTACAGCCAGAATAATTGAAAAGCAACTATTTTAAATAATATCCGGTCGAAATATGTTTCTTTGCAGAAATAAACGGTTGGAAAGACGGACAGACAGACATACAGACCGACAGACAAACAGACATACAAACACACAGACAGACAGACAGACAGACAGATAGACAAACAGACGGATGGACAGATGAACAGACAGACAGACATACAGACAGACATAGAGACAGACACATAGACGGATAGACAGAAAAATCAACGGATGAACAGACAAACAGACAGACAGACGGAAAGATCGACAGATGAACAGACAGACAGATGGACAGACAGACAGACAGACAGACGGACGGAAAGATCGACAGATGAACAGACAGACAGACGGACCGACCGTCAGACAGACAGACAGACAGACGGACGGAAAGATCGACAGATGAACAGACAGACAGATGGACAGACCATCAGATAGACAGACAGACAAACAGACAGACAGAGGGATGAACAGATGAACAGACAGACATACATACAGACAGACAACATTTCAAGTAATATCCGGTCGAAATATGTTTCTTTGCAGAAATAAACGGGCAGACAGACGGACGGACAGACAGGCAGACAGACCGACAGACAAACAGACAGACAACGGACAGACAGATGAACAGACAGACAGACAGACATACAGACAGACAGACGGACATGGCGAAAATGTAAGGGTTCCTAATTTACTACAGAACCGTAAAAAGTACTTACAGCCAGAATAATTGAAAAGGCAACAATTTTAAATAATATCCGGTTGAAATATATTTCTTTGCAGAAATAAACGGTTTAACAGACGGACGGACAGACATACAGACCGACAGACAAACAGACATACAAACACACAAACAGACAGATGGACAAACAGACGGATGGACAGATGAACAGACAGACAGACATACAGACAGACAGATAGACAGACACACAGACAGATAGACAGAAAGATCGACGGATGAACAGACAAACAGACAGACGGAAAGATCGACAGATGCATAGACAGACAGACGGACAGACCGTCAGACAGACAGGCAGACAGACGGGCGGAAAGATCGACAGATGAACAGACAGACAGACGGACAGACCGTCAGACAGACAGACAGATAAACAGACAGACAGACGGACAGAGGGATGAACAGATGAACAGACAGACATACATACAGACAGACAGACATTTCAAGTAATATCCGGTCGAAATATGTTTCTTTGCAGAAATAAACGAGCAGACAGACGGACGCACAGACAGACAGACCGACAGACAAACAGACAGACAACGGATGGACAGAACGGAAAGATCGACAGATAAAACAGACAGACAGACATACAGACAGACAGACGGACATGGCGAAAATGTAAGGGTACCTAATTTACTACAGAACCCTAAAAATATCTTCCAGCCAGAATAATTGAAAAGGCAACCATTTCAAGTAATAACCGGTCGATATATGTTTCTTTGCGGAAACAAGCGGACGGACAGACGGACGTACAGATAGTCAGTCCGTTCAGATAGACAGACACACAGACAGAGAGACAAACAGACAGACAGAAAGATCGGCAGATGAACAGACAGACAGACGGACAGACCGCCAGACAGACAGACTTACAAACAGACAGACAGACAGACATACAGACAGACAGACAGACAGAGGGATGGATGCAAAATGCAAGGGTTCCTAATTTACTACAGAATCCTAAAAAGTACTTACACCCAGAATAATTGAGAAAGCAATAATTTGGAGGAAACAAACGGACGGACAGACAGACATACAGACAGACAGACAAACAGACTGACAGACAGACAAACATACAGACAGACATACAGACAGACAGGTGGATGCATATGGCGAATCTGTGACGGTTTCTAATTTACTACAGAACCCTAAGAAATACATCCAGAATAATTGTAAAAGCAATAATTTCGAATACTATCTGGTCGAAACACGTTTCTTTGCGGAAACAAACGACCGTATAGACGGACGGACAAACAATCAGACAGACAGAGAAACAAACAGACATACAGACAGACGGATGGACAGATAAACAGAAAATATACTTTCATTCGCCAAAGAAATGTTCGTTTAAATTTGAACTTTACTACGATGTTAATAGAGTTCAAGTTCACAACTGCGGAAGTAACGAGCTAAGCCGAGTTTAGACCTGGGTCGCGTTTTATAAAGTTTCATTTTACAATTTCGCTGTTTGCCTCTCTAACGCACGCACATAATATATTGGCTAGAAAGAGAGACAAACGGCAAATTGTAAATCGTAACTTTATAAAACGCGACCCTGCAAGTTTTGAAAAAAAGAGTTGTAGATATTTGCCACTAATTCCTACCAATATTTGCCGTGTGGTGACGGCAGTAAGAATATATTTTGTCACCACCCCAACTCCTCCTGTGGGTGTCGTAAGAGTCGACTAAGGGATTGAAGTGTCACTGACTATTATTTGGTAAAAGATTGATGATGGGCAGCAGAGTCATCATAGTGGACATACTACTGCGATCGCCAATCCGCTTGCCCAGCGTGGCGATTATGGGTATTTACCTCCTAATGCGCCTATACGCATAGTAAATAGGAGAGGCCTACGTCCAGCAGTGGACTATCATAGGCTGATGATGATGATGATTTGCGTCTCAAAACTTGCGGCAATAACTTGCAAGTGTAAACTCAGCTTTGTGTCTTTTCAAAAGGGCTTATTTCTACTCTGGCAATAAGGATTATTTCTTCTATATTTCCATAAGAGAAATTATCTCTATTGACAAAGTGGAAATTAGCCCTTTTGAGAAGACATTCCACAGTTACGATATAATGAATTCATAACAAAACAACATACGTAATTGTGGGACAAAGTCATTTTGCGTCCGGCGGAATGTAGCCAGCAACGCCATATTGCTAGTTGTGCTAAGCTCACCTGACGCCAATAGAACGCGACTCCAAGCATCGGGGTTCCATTAAGGGAAATAATAGGAACTGCAACTGTCTTCTTGAGCAATTCACGTATCGTACCTATCACTATGTTGACTATTCAAGACGAGTGGTATGCACCCATAACTGCGTAGGTATTAGGAGTATGAATGCAATAAGTGCAGGTTATAGTAAGTATATATATTTATTTACCAAGGAGCCGAGCCGATATTACAAGACAGGTGCCGGTAGTAGACCAACATCGGGCGTCTTACTCCTCCGTCTTACCTCCTTCTCATTAAATTCTAAAATTAACATAGAAAGAAATATCTACTAATTAGAAAGTTCAAAAACTTACCATTATAAACATATCTACGTTAGATCATTGGACTTCAGCTTAACTTAATACTCAAAACTTAATTTTAATGATCGGCGTTGGCTTTCGGGTCGACATTATGCTGAGGCGAGTCCATTTCGTGGTATAATATTAAGTGCTGAATCTGTCTGTTTTGTCTCGTCCTGTTATGCTTGTTATATTTTCCACGAATAAATTATTTGTATTTGTATTTGTATTTGATAATTCAATATGAACATTATGTCGGAAAAAACATTGACAGCCCAGTCAACAACACGTTGTCAGGTAACCAATTTCCAGGCAAGTTCCCGTCGACGGCGCTAGGAGGCGCCAGAATTGCTAGCACATATTGCATCCTTTCACTTAATTCAATTTAAACCTTTTTCATCATGCGGCCAATACCACACGTCAAACCTAAATGGCTAGTCAAATGAAATAAAAATACGAACTATATTCGCGTGGAAAAGAGAGAGCGAGTGGCGGCATGTTTACGTCATCGCGAACAGTTTAATAATGGTTCACGGAACTTTATTTTTCGTTCATCTCTAGTAACGGTAACCAGAAAAGTTTTGTTCTTTCATATAAATCATGTAATGTTCTTGTCAAAACCGTTATGTCAAAGAACGGAATTTTTCCGTTCATCTTGAATATTGTGAACCAGAAATATTGTGTTCATCTACAAAACCTTTATCGTAGTTAACCGTTACTAATACGAACGGAATTAATAACGGTTAAAGAACAATATCAAATGGTTAATCGAGAACGGTTCCGATCCCTGAATGAAAGCCTGCAGAGTGATCTGGGTTGTGGCTGTGTCGTGTTGTCGAATCACAAAAGCCAATTGGCAATGTACATCACTATGCACATTATTTTTCGTAACACCTTCATTTTTTTAAAGACAAACTTTTCTAGGTTAATGATTTTTTTTATTTTGTAATTTTAAAAGGGTTAACAACTTTTTCTTGCGGCCAACTAAAACAATCAAATGAATTCAGTTCAAAATCTCGAAAACATGATTTTTGGTATGTTGACCATTTAACCCGTTAGTTTGACGTTCGGGTACGGGGTGTATGAGGAATCGGCGTGAACTCGCAAAATGTTTATCTTCCTGACGAAGATAGAATTTTCTGAATTCACCTGTTAAATACAGCATAGGTATATCCGACTTCTCTAACCACCGCGTACTGTCATTGCTGCAAGCGAGATGCATAGAGTAAGTTAAGCGGACGCTAGTGATTATTGCCGCAGCGAATTCATTAGCTCTGTCTGCTAAAGGCACTGGATGCTTAGCCAAGTTGCCAATCGCTAGCGCTTGGTAGCGTATCGTAGTTTTCCCTCTCTGTCACTCTTGCATATTAGTGCAACAAAGACAGTTAGCTGCCTTTCGCTTACGATTGACGTCTAAGCGCTAGCGATGGGCAACTTGGATAAGCACCCTGGTCTCACTCACTGCGAGCTCCTAAGCTATGAACTACCTATCGGCTATAAACACGAACAAAAGATACGCACTCCCGTGTGAAAGAGATACGGCGATACTCGCTCAGCTATCAGCTCAGCTGTCACCGCCGGGCGGGTATCGCCGTATCTCTTTTTTTTTACACGGGAGTGCGTATCTTTTGTTCGTGTTTATAGCCGATAGGTCATGGCTTAGTAGCTCGCGGTCAGACCAGTATGCTTAGCACATGATTGGCGCGACAGTATCTCGCCGCGAGATAGTCTATCCGTCCCTGTTTTGTTAATATAGCTAGTAAAGGACGGAAGATCTATCTCGCGGCGACATTATGTCGCACCAATCTGTGCTAAGCCTGCAGTGCCTAACCATGAGCTGTCACTGCGTTCTTGACGCGGATTTCTATCCTATCCATCTCGCTCGTACTTGCATATTGGTGCGAAAGAGCCGCATAGAAAGTAAGTGCGCGTTAAAAACGCGGTGGCAGCTCATGGTAAGGGTTTAGAACATCTATTTTCGGTGGGAACCCCAGAGTATGCATCTTCGCACAGCCAGGACTCATGTAAAAGGTTAACTCAGCGTTAATAATATGAATGGCCGTAGCATGTTCAGTTCGTAGAAGTCAAGGAAATAGAAGGAAGTGAAGGTATTGTCAACGGTTTATTAAGCGTAAGTAACCGCGAGGAATGTACGTACACGGTATATTTAATCAATGTTTACCCGCACGGTATGTTTACCCGCACTAGTTAAGAAATGTACTATTCTGTCACTCTAATGACGCGTCAACTAACTCAACAAGCCAAAGAATTATCTTGAATAAAAATGTCACCGATTAAAAATACATTATCAACGCGAATAAAATACAGAATTCACGATGAAAACGGCCCGATAGCTATAAATCAGGGCCAGAGGCTCTACCGGGAACCACGAACGCAGTGTTGCTTCTCTGTCACATTAACGTACGAATTCACAAGTGCGAGAGAGAGGCAACACTTCGTTCGTGTTTCGGGGTGGGGCTTCAGGTTTCTTAGCCAAGTTGCCAATCGCTAACGCTTCGTAGCGTATCGTAGTTTTCCCTCTCTTTCACTCTTTCATATTAGTGCGACAAAGACAGCTGCCTTTCGCTTACGATTGACGATTAAGCGTTAGCGATTGGCAACTTGTCTAAGCACCCGGGTATAACAACAGTTTTTCTTATTATCGGCAACTGTACAAGCGGTTCACACAAGTATAGTGTGGGATAAGTGAAGAGATTTCAGCGATTTTCCTTTAATTGCGTTAATTGCCTTGCGCAACGAATCATTGTAATTAGTATTGCAATGCAGCGGGAAAATGAAGCCAGTTTTCGGGGCCCCATGTCAAAGGGACTAATTTTTAGGGATCCTTAGTAAAAAAGGAACCCTTATATGTCTGTCTATTCGCAGCATAGCTCATAGGCCTTTAGTGCTAGATATTTGCCATTTGGTACAGGTATCAGGTATACATATTAACGGGTTGGATTAAAGTAATGAGAATTTACATTTTTAATAAAATAAAAATAATAGCAAAAAGCTTTGGATTATCGATGTTATAATCACAAACTAGAGGATATTGGACATAAGCTGCACAGCCTTTAATAATAACAAATGCCCGGTTTTCTTCTTTAAGTACCTAGTTTTCTCATGAACGTGCACAATACTTTGGACAACTTTCAAAAATACTCTCGTTCATTATTCCCGGAATTTCATTTGAAATAGTTATTAATCCATTCTTGAATCGAGTTCTCACATATCAATACATACATTCACAGGTATTTAGAAATTACTAAGAAGTTGTTGTTTCCTGAAACTTAATAACATGTGGCGGGCTGGCAACATTTAGTAGCTTTTCCACGGCCACCTAAAATGAGTGAAAACCGATATTACATACAGATTTACCGAAACATGCCTATATTAAAACGTCCGTAAAACTCGATTCGTAGAAGATTTTAATTGCCTACTATGTGAATTGATATTGTAATGTAAAGGATGACTTTTGTTTGATCCAAATGTAATTTACCAAAATAATTAAAACTAGTTATAAAAAGACACTTCTGAAAATGTACTTAAATGTTGTCCAAAGCATGACGTGCAGGGTTAGAAGACAGTTACACAAATCAGAGGTGGGAACTTCATATGCTGTGTTAATTTATTTTTATATAATGTCTAATATACTCTACTTTATGATTACAAATCCAATAAACCAATAGCTTTTGCCTATATTTATATGTTTTGAAATATAAAAATTCTCACTACTTTAAGCCAACCCGTTAATCACGGCGACAAAGTTGTAGTATAAAATATAAAAAAAACTTATTTTTTCGAATAAAATGGGGATTTTTTTATAAGTTTTTTCAAAAGAATAAAGGTCCCAAAAAGTTTTTTTCTTAAGCCAACTTTTTCAGAGATAACCGCTCCAGAAAAAATAATTGTGTCCCCTTCCCCCTCTAACCTTTGATCCGTTGGTCCAAAAAAGATTTTCCGCTCCCGCTCCCGCTTGTCGTTTGAATCCCTAGTTCGAGACAATGGGTGCCCTCGTCAGTGCAAGATCACGACCGCGCTATCCTATGCAAAGCTAGGAATTAATATTCGCTTTATGGAAAGCCAGTGTAACGGGACATCTATTCATGTATATATCTGTGTATATAGGCTGATTCCGGAGACGCGAGCGGAGTGAGAACTAAGTGAAACGTTATGTAGGTGAAAAACTCTTCTTTCTTTGTATTATTATTATTATTTTAGCTTTGGTTGTCCACACTGAAATGTTATGCTTGGCATTTATGTTATTTATTTCTGCTTGTTATGTGTGAATGTGTGTGGTCCCTTATGGGTAAAAGCCTCCTCCATCTTTTTCCATTTTTCCCTATCGGTAGCAGTGGTCATCCACTGTGATCCTGCTGTCATTATAATTTCATCGACCCATCTTCTCTTTGGCTTTCCAGGTCCTCTCTTGCCCATAGGGCCTGGCTATTTTGTAACTTGCCTTTCTTTGTATACAGAGTGTTTTCAAATTAGTTACCGATACTTTAGGGTATGCATGTGTTCATGATAACGAACAACTTTCCTTATGGGACTTACTATGAAATGTTGATCAGCCGGTCCGCTTTGATGACAGGCGATTTTTTTTTCAAGATTTCGATACGACTCCCGTAACAAAAGTTGTTCGTTATCACTTATCAATTTATCATGAACACATGCATACATGTACAATTTCACTGTATGTGTTTTGTTTGTTATTTTTATGATTTGTGCAATAAAGTGTTTACTACTACTACTACCTACCTTAAGGAATCCGGAATTATGTATAGGTAATTTGAAAACACCTTATACACATTTAGCAATAGATTTATTTGTTTTTGAACAATATTTCTAACAACAACACTGAGGTTAAACTTAAGTAATCGCATTGATTGAGTGATTTGATGCCCTTAGACAAGGCAGGCCTTTCTAATATGTTTACTATAATAAGTAGGTAGACAAAGTAATAGTAAGACGTGTAAAATTACGCATGATCTTGTAGCTATAGCTCATTTTGACATCATTAAACGGTAAGCAGTTAATAAGCAGACTGGATTGCTTGATGAATTGATAGATTCCAACCATAATACGTCTATAATTATTTAAACAGTTTAAACTTTCATGATTTTCACACATTTTAACGAAACGGGACTTGATCGCACATAAATGGCAATCGATCGATTTCGAAAACGATTGCAGTCGATTTTTTTTATTTGGTGATGTCTTAATATGTGTCAGTTTTTAGTAAAACGTCCCACTTTGTCGCTTACCATAAAGACGAGATTTCCTTGTATCTTCATCTTCATATGAATAAATTGACAAAGCGGCTTTATGACAAAATACAAAGTGGGACGTTTTACTAAACTCACTCACATATTACCTTGTCTAAGTTTGTAGGTACTATGTGGGTATCGGTAACGAAATGGAAGACAATCACGACCGCTAACTGGAAGCGCAGACGTCACGATAACAATTACCCACGGATGTGCGTTACGTAACTGAGTGTACTCGTGATCGAAATTCTTAATAGTGTTTAATAAAAATAGAGGAAAATCTTTTATTTTTGATACGCACTCCCGTGTAAATAAAAGAGACACGGCGATACTCGCCCAGCTATCAGCTATCACCACCAGGCGAGAATCGCCGTGTCTCTTTTATTTACACGGCACTGCGTATCTTTTGTTCGTGTTTAGAGCAGAGCGAGAGCAGTGCCTGAACAAGTGAGTTCACTTATCCTACTTGACTGTTAGTGTTTTGTTCTCACTACTAAAGTCTAATGTCTATTGTGCTATTCAAGTATAACTCTATTGTGACCAAATAAAAAATAAAAGCCTATTTCTCCAAGATCCCATCATCAAACCCCGACTTGGTACCAACGACATTATGGGACCATTTCAGGGTTAAACCGGATATTTAAAAAATAATTGCCTCACGATTCTCAAAAATAAATACATATAGAGTAACATACATACAAAAAAATCAGTCGAATTGAGAACCTCCTCCTTTTTTGAAGCCGCTTAATTATAGGGCATATATTATTGAATTTAAACTTTTGTGTAAATACGGTTAAACTCGCGTGTATTTAGTCACTACGCTCGACATGTTTCGGAGAGCCTAGGTCTCCATTATCAAGCACTTGTTTCATTATATTTATAAGGAGAGATATATGAAGGGTCCACGGAAAGAACATGTTTAGTCCTTCTAAAAGTCAGGGCAAATTTGCACCATAATCTATTATAAGTAAGGTTGATTTTCCTTCTGAAATTTGAATTTACTAAACATGTTATTTACGTAGATAGACCCTTCATATACCTTTAATGTAACAACATTAAAGGTTTTAAACCAACAGGTTTAAAAAACTATCGACGATTATTATTGACAGGTATACAGACTGGTGAAAATAAAACATATTTAGAGGTAGGTACCATAAACAGTTATAGGTAACTATATTTGCTTTCACTTCACATATGGTATACCATACATGCATACTGCATTATTGCAACATGGCCTAATAAGGTGTGACACAAATAATCAATTCAATTCGTCATTATTTTTAAATGTCCCGTCATTTATCATTGCCATCAATAATATTCATCACAATCATTAATAAACAATTTCAGGTCATCGACGCAAAACATTAGCAATTCAAAAGAAAAGCATCGGAATATTCGGAATGGAAACAACCGGTTTTCATTTATCCGACTACGGAAAGACAAAAGGAGGGTGTATGTGAAATTTGTTACCAACTGTCCGTCCGCTAATCAGGATTTAGGCCAGCCCTACACCTAAATCCAAAAATGTAAGTTCTTACGTAAGTTATAGGGACGGAGCTATACTAAGGAATGACATGTGAATATCACTATCTCATTCCTTAGTATAGCTCCGTCCCTACAACTTACGTAAGAAATTACATTTGGATTCTCCCGGCGGGTCTCCTATAATAGTAACTGGAAAAATAAACTTTAATTATATTGCCATATTTCTGTTTCATTAAGTGTATACCTAATACAAATAATGTAAAATAAAAAAAATATATACGCGAAATCCCGCTAGGGGGAACCCAAAAAACCGATCACTGGTTATCAGTTCGTTAAAAATGTGAATAGTTTCATCATAATCTGTATTAAACATTCAACCCTTACAGTTCCAACAGGTACCCAGCCTGCCAGGTTAGCACATTCCACAACTTTAATTGGCTAGCAATCATTACAAATACTAGCATTGTTAACTCAAGTGCCCCCCCCCTCGACGTCTAGCTTCACCCCCTCCCCCCTGCGGTTGAATTTCCCGCCTATAAGTACCTCTTAATGCTCAGTCTGCTCCGAGCACTAAACAGAAACTTTAGACTAGCGCTAGAATCGCGGTTTCGTCTAAGTTTGATGGGAATTGTGTAGTTTGTAAGGAACAAGATGAATGGCGACGGAAAAGAGTTACACAATGATTTTTGACATAGCAACTGTTCGTATAAATTGAACTAGGGTAACCTTGAAACAAAATAATTATTATGATTAATCTTTGAACTTGGATATGGTCTGTTCTGAAACAGAGAAAAAAACCGTAGAGCAGGGGGCTACCGTGACATCTTAAATGCGATTCAGTTTAGGTTCTGCTTGTCAGTTTTTGACAGTTATGGAACTGACACATCGCGATTCTGATTAGGTTCTAAAGTGAATCGCAGTAGTAGATTGTGATAGCCCTCCGATGTTATTAATGTATTATTACCTTTTCCTTCATAGTTGTGTGAACCTAATTTAAACTATAATTAGTACGGTAAACTTGAAAATCATAAATTTCGAGTATCCGTGTCTGTCACTAGTCAACATTAATACTAGTAACATTTAAAGTCTCAATCTGCCAGTTCAAAATTTACGATTTTCGTGGTATGCCCCCACAAAGCCATGTAAAAACCATTGACTGTTATAGTACATTATACGATACAAGTGCGAAAAAAAATTGAAAAGTGAGTGCTTTAAATCGACACGAGTTACGAATTTCGTTTTCCCACCAGTATTGTACGACGATTTTCAGTACATATGGCCCTCCGAAGATTTCGACCTGACGTAAAAAATGAACCATTTCTCGCGCTAGCGCGTAAAAAAAGCACCAACTGTACTGAAACATTTATTCCCTTTTCTGCTATGCTATTCTCTTATTCACACATTCGACGCTGCGTTCGTGAACGAGCTCGACGTCGAGACAGCCTTGTCTAAAATCCTAGCTGTTTTATTTGACATTAGGAATCGAGGCTGTGAGCGAGGCTGTGGGCGAGTTCGTCGCTGTTTTTCGTTAGAGAATACGAAGTTCGTACATTAAACGTCAAACTCTCGACGCAGAGTAGTTCCAGCTCACGCCGCATTCGTCGCCGAGCACTAGTGTCGTTTAAAGTACATTAGTGAATACCATTTTTAGGCTCGACGCTGCCGCAGCGCTGACACAGCGCTGACAGCAAGGCGGTTTCCTAAGTGAATAACACTGCTGTCTTCCACACTAAAATTCTACAACACGACACAGTTCATAAACATTGGCACCAGGGGGCTTATGATGGTCGTGCTGTTAACTTGACAAACGGCATTTTATCGTGCATTTTGATTTCCATACTATGGTTGTTGTCATATTCTACCGGATTTTGACTATTGATAAGCGACGTGATTTGTATACGATGGTCGTATCTGTCACTGCCAGTGCTGCCAGATTATTTACCTTTGAAAACATCAAAGCATTTCTATCGCAGGGCTGCCAGATTGTAAAATTGTTTTTTTTTTTTTATAGTTAGGTTGCTTAGTTTATCCTGTTTTTATAATCGAATTGGTACGTAAAGAGAAAATTTTAAATTGTTGACTGATTATACTGTGTCCAGCAATCTCTCTCAGTAGAAAAAGCAGCAAATTCAAAACGTTGTGTTCAATTTCATGACAGCTTACTAATTTTTTTGGAATATTTTACTTTACCAAAATGAAATTACACTAAAAACCTACCAAGACCACAAATTATTAAATAAATTCATATTTTATGTCTAATTACTTATTTTTTCTTCATAATTACAATTATACCTAATTCTTCATAATTACAACACAACAAACAATCCTACCTAATAATCTTTCTACAAGAAGAATAATAAATAAGTTGGTAGTAATAAATAAGAGGGAAGAACTTGAATAAGTTTTTGAAGAGAAGAAAAAATACGTGAGTACAAGCTAAATTTGCAATTGCGAATATTGAAAATGCTTAAGATTATCACTTTCTATTTTGTCATTATCGCCAATAAAAAATATATCAACGAAACCATTTATTGGGTCGGCAACGCGCATGTGACACCCTGAGGTTGCAGGCGCCCATAGGCTACGGTGACTGCTTTCCATCAGGCGGGCCGTATGCTTGTTTGCCACCGACGTGGTATAAAAAAAAACCATCCCGTGGAAAATCCAAGACGGCATCAATTTTGTCATTGAATAAAGAAAAAATATTTGAGCGGTTTCACACGACGAGTTTTTTTTTTGCCTGACGACCGAGGGGCCGCACATAGTGTGCCACTAAGAGGGATAGACATAGTCACTTACTACTAAGAAGATACTTGTGTGTGTGGCACTTAGACTTAGCATCTAACACACACACACACACAAAAAATAGTGGCACAGTGATAAGGACGGACGATTATCGTTCCTTTTCACTTCCACTAGTAAAAAGTTTCATAAGACCATCCCTTTCGTTCTTGCTATTATTATTACGTTGTCAAATCCATATCCATATTCTAAATCCATGCTGACGACCTACTGTGATGAAGCCTTAGGCCGGCCTTATACATCCGGAATCAAAGTAGGGTATTTGACAACATTAAAAATATACCCCAAAATGTGGTCATCCTATTAGAAAATAGCATAATTTATACTACATTTCACTTAGTTTTAGAAAAAAATATGCCTATTTGTAGCATATTTCACCAAAATAAATTTAATATTTTTTGAAAAATTATCTGTGACAGCCAACGCCCTATGATTGGTCAGCGTTCCTGTGACGTCAGTTGCAAGTAAACATTGCTTATGCATTGCTTCCTTAACAGAGTGTAGTTCGTGTTTTGAGATATTATTGTTTAATTCGATCTTTGTGCTAATTCTAAAGACTTTTCTAATAAATATATATCTTCCGGTGTAAATATTCGTGTGGTATCTGAAAATGGAGGCAAATTTTGTGCGAGCGGACAGCAGCAACCTACCTAAGATAGATGCATTTATGATTGCATAAAGATAACGTTGATTACTATGCTGCGGAACTTAAAAATGTAAAAACTGTAAGTACCCTATCTATACTAATTATTTATTTGTATATAAATGTATAAATATAATAAGACAAGTTCGGAGGTTTTGTATGAGCTAATTTTAGGTTATGTTAATGTAATTTCTTTTTGTCCTAATTTTTGCCTTTGTATCACAGGTCAGCAAGAGGATCATATGGCGACGATGCGATTGGTTATGTCCAACTACACCGGGAAAATGGAATGTGCACAGTCAAATGTAAGATGTGCCCTGAGCACAAAGTACGAGCCAAAGCATACAATGTGACTTTGATTGTAAACGAACGTGACTGCGAAATTATTAGTTGTCAGTGTCATGATTGTGCTGCCTCAGCTGGAGGATGTAAGCATGCAGTTGCTTTTTTAATGTGGGTCCACCGTCGGTCTGAGGAGCCTTCATATACTTCTGTAGAGTGCTATTGGAAAAAATCGACTTTGTCGAAAGTAGGGACTACTCTAAAGTATATCAAAGTGCAGCAAATGAGTCAAAAGGAAATACCTCATAGACCCAAGTGATCCAGCATTATACAATGAATTTATTTCTGAAGCTAAAAGGAGGAAGATTGAGAACTGTGAATTGCTAAAGTATCAAGTCGATTATATTATAAGCATTCTGGAATTATGCAGTACTCATTGCACTGCTTTATGATAGATCAATCTGAAGATATTAAAGTAGATGTTGACAGAATTGTAGGCTTGATGAAAAAAAATTCACTGCAGCAGCAATAAATACCATAGAAGAAGCCACAAGGAAGCAAAACAGAAGCAGCTTGTGGTATGAGAACTCTCTGTCAGAAATACGGTCAGCAAAACCTTAAAAAAGAAAATCAATTCATGTGGGCTTTATGTGTGCAAAGAGCATCCCATGATTGCGGCGTCTCCTGACGGTGTAACAAAAGATGCTATCATACAAATTAAATGCCCTACTAAAGCAAAATCCAAAGATAATTATTTGAAAAATGGAGTCATTACAGCTAAATGTAAGGCACAGGTACAGCTGCAAATGTATGCAACTGGTGTCAAAAAATGCTATTTTTGTGTTGCTGATAGCCAATTTGAAAAAACAAAGAAAGTAGACATTGTGTTAGTGAATTATGACAGTGAATATGTTATTTTTTATTTTATTTTATAGCCTTTACTTAACGACTACAATAATAATTGATAACATAAATATATATATTTTAGACATTGGCATAGTCGTCTTGCCCTCCGGCATAGGCCTCCTCTAAAGATTTCCACTCTTTCCTGTCCATAGCGGTTCTTCTCCAATATGTTATTAAGTTACTACAAAAGTTAACTGTTTCTTGGAAAAAACATAATATTTATCCCATTTTGTGTAGCAGCACCAATGTGTGATAATATAATGAAATAAAAAACAATTTCATGCTTCTTATTATTTTTATTTTATATTTCCTCTTTTGCATGTAAGCAACAAGTAAACAGTTTCACAACCCCTACAGATAATGAATACTTTCTGACAACATGATATTAATATTATACATTAGATTGAGACATTAATTACCGAACATGCATACTATATATTTTTAATGACAATAATGATCAAATAATCATAATACCATGTTACATTATTTAATAAGAGAATTCTGCAAGTTTATAAGACCACATGCAATGATAATGATATGATCAAGAACATGACGTAAGTTAGTATTTATCACTGCATGTTGTTTTAGCATAGGTACTAAATTCTCTTAAACGCCTAATCACGCGTTTAATCAAAATTCGTTAACTAGCAAATAGCAATTACCTCGTGTGTTCATAAGTTTTGAGACGAATTTCAAACCTCAAATTTAAAATAAAAACGTGCTGGCAGCTTGTCGTGGCTGTTTCAGGATTTGAAATTGGAACGTTTTAATTAAGAATATATATCTTTTTTCTTTTTATTGTCATTGTTTGTCAAAATGGCGGCTAAGAAACAACTTCGGTGTACTGTAGTTTCGTTGTATGAGGCGGGAAAAAAACCAATGGAAATTTTTAACGAATTAAAAAATATTGGAGCTAGCCGCAATTTTGTATACTATACTATAAAGCGGTATAAGGAGACCCAAAAGATTGATGATCGTCCAAGAACTGGCCGCCCGCGTTCTGTTAGGACCCCTGCGAACATAAAGATTATCAAAGAACGAATTCGTCGAAATCCGTGCCGCACCCAGAAGAAAATGGCTCTACAGACGGGAATTTCACGTATATCGGTAAATAGAATACTTAAATATGATCTTAAATTAAAAGCGTATAGTAAGAGAAAAGTGCATTATCTAAATGATCGTCTACGGAAAATGCGACTCAAACGTTGTCGGACCCTACTTAGGCGACACGACCCTACAAAAATATTGTTCACGGATGAGAAGATATTTACTGTCGAAGAAAAATTTAACAGGCAGAATGATAAAATCTACGCCAAAAGCTCAAAGGAGATTCCGTCTAACGTGCGAAATGTCCAACGCACACATCATCCGGCTAGCGTCATGGTATGGTGGGGAGTTTCATATGAAGGCGTTACGAAATTACATTTCTGCCAACAGGGGGTCAAAGTTAAAGCACAAAATTATCAGAGTGACATTCTCAAGAACGTTGTAAAACCCCTATCTACCACTCTATTCGCTGGAAAGGACTGGATTTTCCAACAAGATTCAGCACCATCGCATAAAGCGAAATCTACACAAAAGTGGCTAAACGAAAATTTGCCTGGGTTTATTAGTACTGAGGAATGGCCTTCTTCAAGCCCAGACTTAAATCCTTTAGATTACTCTTTGTGGACGGAATTAGAGCTAAGGGCATGCCGAAAGCCGCATCCAAACCTTCAGGCCCTGAAGCGAGCCTTAGTGAGAGAAGCGAAGCGTATTCCTATTGAAAAAGTACGTGAAGCTATTGATGAGTGGAAACCGCGTTTAAGAGCCTGTATAAAAAATAAGGGTGGACATTTCGAGTAAATTATATTTTTATTTTACTAAGACATTGTCTTTCATTAACCCTATAACTGTGTCATAAAAATAAATTATCTTATCTAATTATAATTCGAGTATTCATTTCGTCTCAAAACTTATGAACACACGAGGTATCTTGGTTTGTCGAACTTCAGTTTTAGATAACTTTTCACCAGCTTTTACACTTGGTGGCCTTAAGAGTTTTATGCCTGAAATGCATGTTCAAGGTGTTTGAAGCCTCTGTCTGCTAAGATACAACTTCCTTCTTGTAATCCATCAAGGAAGTTACAGTTCTCTACTATGACAACATCACTTGTTCTGTCCCCAAATCCTTGAAAAGTAAAATGAATCAAACCATTAGGTGTACAATATATTAAATACTTTACAGTATTTCCCTTTTTATACTCTGACCATGACAGTGCCTGATGAACAACATTAACATTTGTGGCTACGCACATGGAAAGGTACCTAGTCACGGCATTTAGTTACAGAGTTACATGAGTTTTTGTCGAAGCGGGTGAAAAAGTGCCAAAATGGGTTTGTACTATAATTGGGTTATTTACATCCTAAGGAACACGTGTGTACAAGGATATCAGTAAAATTATGTTTTTTTAGTATATTTCTCCGACCATAAAGTTTAGTACTCAGGGTACCTTGTCACGTCATGTCTTAAAAGCGTTTAAAATTTGAATTATTTTGTCAATATTTCCGTCGCGGGTAGTCAAATGCCTCTTTCTAACAAGGAAGGGTACCCAACTGTCCGACTCCGATTTGATTCATTTTGATATATGTTATAGAGTAGTCTAAAATAACGGACATTTTTATAAATAAAAATATATTGATTTCTGCAATAATTGTACCAAATAACATTTTGATACAAATATTTTTTGCGTTATAGGTACTAAAATTTAATGATTTGAAATTTATTGATAAAAAAAATGCTTTAACGTTATTTCGATGACACCATTTTGGCACACTATGCTGAATATAGTTAAATTATGTGATAAATCATCGATATACACATAATTTTGTAGCTTTTTAATATTATAAATGACCTTTTTTGCAATTGTTAAAAAGTGCGGTAATTAT
>JALPQI010006649.1:0-55748 GCA_025490895.1 Thaumatotibia leucotreta | reverse complement strand
AGCGCTGGGCTCTGGTAGCTTGGTCTTCGGCCTTGCAAGCCGGCGCGCCTTTGGGGGACACTTCGGGCCTTCGGCCCTACGCGGAGTACGGTTTACAGCCTTCGCAGGTTGTAGAAACGATCGTCGGGTCTGCAGATCTCCGATTCGTTTTCATGTCACACTATTCCATCACGTAGTGTGGTAGCGCTGGGCTCTGGCTTCGATTGTTAAGGCAGTTAAGAAGGACGGTTGTACCGCTTGGGCTCGCTCGTCGGGACTCCGACCATCGGGCTTGAAGCACCCCGATAGTTACGCTCCAGTCTGTGCCTCTGACCCCGGTGGTCCGGCCTGGGGGCTCGGCTTTTGGCCTCGCAAACCAGCGCTTCTCTAAGGAACGATTCGGGCCTTCGGCCCTACACGGAGTACCTACGTCCTACGGCCTTTACAGGTTGTCGAAACGATCGTCGGATCCATTTCAACGTTACACTATTCCGTCGGCTGATGTGGTAGTGCTGGGCTTTAGCGGCTCGGCCTTCCGCCTCGCGAACTAGCGCGCCTCTGAGTACTGCTTTTGGCTCTACGTGGAGCTCGGCGTTAAGTCATCGTTGGAGTTCGAAGCGAACCGTTGCACGCTGGGCCCTCCGGTTCGATTATTAAATTAGTTAGGAGGGACGGTTGTACCGTGTGGGCTCGCTCGTCGTGCCTTGGGCCCTACGCGGATGTCGGTTTTTTAGATGCTGGGGTATTTGAAGAAGCATGGTAGTTCAATTTTCTCGCAGCTCGGCCTTCGGCCTCGATTTAAATTTGCAAGCGACGTGCTTGGGCTCTCGAAGTGAAGGTCCGGGCCTCCGCGAGCTCAGTTTTCGGCTTCCCACCCTAAAGCTCGCCCTTTGGACTCGCTCAACATAAATTTAAACTGGTTCCAGTAATGTTCCGGCCCTCACGTGGCGTTCCCTTCGTATTCGCCCAAAATTAGCGGGATGGGAACTCCTCGGGCCCCCGGCCCCCTTTGCAGATTGGAGGAAGCTTAAGCCTTCTGCGATATCGGTTTTTGAAATTCTATCCAACTTTAAGGAATCTCCAGATTCACTAAAAGGTTTCAAATAAATAAAATAATTAAAAAATTAATAAACACGACTGCCGTTTTAAGCGAACTGAAAAGTAACAAATAATTTCTTTTTCAGGTTAATTCTTGTTAGCGTATCTACATACTAATAGGCGAGTGTATACTGTAGGTTCCGAAAATCGTTATTTCCTAATTGCAGTTAATACCATTCGCATTATTTCTCATTTTATATTTTTCTCGTAATCTTCCTTTCCCTATAGCAACTTTAGTCATTCGCATATTTTTCCATTCTTTTTTTTAATGAAAAGCCTATTTTCCCGGTATGTTTCGTAACCATTCGCATATTTTTCCATTCTATTTCTTTATGAAAAGCTTATTTTCCCGGTATATTTTGTAACCATTCGCATATTTTTCCATTCAATTTTTTTTATCAAAAGCTTATTTTCCCGGTATGTTTTGTAACCATTCGCATTATTTTCCATACATTTTTTTTTGTTAATAGCTTAATATCCCTATATGTTTTATGACCAGCCGCATAATTAAATAAATAAATAATAAATAAACTGTACCCGTTATCAAAAATCACCGGATGTTATTTTCATTTTTCGCAAGCAGTGTACAACAATGCCGAAAAATTTAATATATTATCCAGACGCGAGGGTTGTACCTATGTAGCAAAATGTGCGGCCCTTGCCCATTTGCCAGCCTTAAAAATTCACGAAGGTTGGATCGAAATTTCGTCAAACATGCCACAAATGCCAGGCATCCAAGACTTTAATGAATACATGTCATCGCAATGGGTTCAAATAGATATGATCCAAATAGTATCATGCTTTAAGCAACGTCACCGAACGAACAACGTGACTGAGAGCTGGCACAAAAAGATTAATAATATCATTAAAAAAAAATCTAATATTTTATTAGTGCTCTCAGAACAACTGAAGGACGAGGCACAGGCAGTGGATTTCCAAGAGCTACAAAATGATGTTCGCCCTGATGTCTTTCGGAAAAGGGCTAAAAAATACATTGCAATGGATATGAAAATCGACAATATTGTCAATAATTTTCTGCTGGGAAAATATGACATTAAAAAAACCATCTCACTTTTGGCCTGCTTGAAGTATTAATATGCTTGTCAGTTAAGTTAATGAATACTAATTTTAACTTTCACAATTGAAAATAGTTCATTTTTTTTAGTCGATTTTTTTTTATGCAGCCAAATAGCCACTTTGAAATTTTCACATGAAATCGGGGTCAAATGAAAAAATTAAAAATACAGTTGGGTTTAGAATTTCAGCGGCTATTTGGCTGCATTAAAAAAAAGACCAGTAAAAAAAATAAAACTATTGTCAATTGTCAGTCATATATTTATACAACATATTTTTTAAGAAAAAAAAGTAGGAATTTCTTTAAGTTTCAATAAACGATATTAATTTATTCCTATTTATTTATTTATATGAGCCTTCAGTGTTCCACTACTGGGCAAAGGCCTCCCTGCTCTCCTTTCAACCATCCTAATCTTGACCTGTTTATAGTAAGGTATATTCGGGTAATTTCGAAAGTCGGCTAATTTCGAAAATCACAGGAAATCACCCTTAATTCTGTTGTCTTAAAGTCTTATTATCGGCATTACCCTACGATTTTTAACATTCGGAATTACCCGAATACACCTTACCTACATTGTTGTAGAGGCTGGAAAGTAAGCAATAGATGAACGAGTTTGTTTGAAGGCCGACCCTATTGCACTTTTAGCCGAGGCTAAACATTGTGCTTTTCACGACAACTGCGAGGAAATAAAACACATTTTTCATAATTATTAAAAATTAGACACATTTTTATGTGGCTGAACGCCATGACTCTTGTGCCACAAAAATTAAAATAAAAACAAGCAGTCCGAGAAAATTTCTCTGAAATAATTTTCAAAACTTAAATAGATGTCATATACTAAAGAAAAGAACTCACACCACTAGTATATAGTAGTGTTACTACTTTAAATAACAAATCAAAAATATTTAACAAAATAATTTGATTTGTTTCAACAAAAATGTTGAATTTTCAAAACGTCGTATCTACCTATGAAAACCGTGTTTAGATATGACCTTTTAGTTTACGTTCAACATTGTTGTACTGTTCGTGACGTTCATAGATGTACAACTGTCACAATTTGACAGCCATACGTCTATAGGCAATTTTCCGTACTGTGTTTAGTCAAACAATCACCACATTTACGAACAGTGTCGTGAAAAATACATAGAATGGGAATAATGCGAATGGTTAAAAAACATATCGAGAAAATAAGCTACTAATAAATACATAGAATGGGAAAATATGAGAACGGTTAAAAAACATATCGAGAAAATAAGCTACTAATAAATACATAGCATGAGAAAATATGAGAACGGTTAAAAAACATATCGAGAAAATAAGCTACTAATAAATACATAGCATGGGAAAATATGAGAACGGTTAAAAAACATATCGAGAAAATAAGCTACTAATAAATACATAGAATGGGAAAATATGAGAATGATTATAATTGCTATTGATAAATGAAGCTTACGAGAAAAATAAAAAGTGGAAAAAAATGAGAATGGTATTAACTGCCATTTAGGAAACTACAGTATACACTCTAATAGGCGCTTGTCTTATTACTTACTAGATTTTGTTTCAATTGCAGTCGGGGAACCTCCATATATTTATATTTTCCGCAATGAAAGGTTCCCCGACTGCAATTGAAACAAAATATAGTAAGTAATAAGACAAGCGCCTATTAGTATGTAGATACGCTAACAAGAATTAACCTGAAAAAGAAATTATTTGTTACTTTTCAGTTCGCTTAAAACGGCAGTCGTGTTTATTAATTTTTTAATTATTTTATTTTTTAATTTAATTCTAGCTGTTTGTCACGGTACATAAAGGCATTCTGGGGTTGACCGCCATCTCGACGACGAAATAGTACATTATGACACAAGTGCGAAAAACATGAAATTCGAAACAAGCGGCGATTTTTTAAAACACGACCGAAGAGAGTGTTTTAAATCGACACGAGTTACAAATTTCCTTTTTGCACGTGTCTCGTACGACGTTTTTTAGTACAGATGGCTCTCCGAAGTTTTAGACCTGATGTAAAATGAGCCACTTATCGCACTAGCGTCTAAAAAAAACACCATCTGTACTAAAAAATATTTTTCAGTACCTAACCTATATGCTTAATACTTACGCCTATTACACCTCATTGCAAAGGTTTGGTTCCTCACAATATCAAATTATGATTCACGGAATCAAGCTCGCAATATCCATAATATATCTAACCCTTACTTGTATACAATATTCAACATTTGATTCTAGAATAAGTATGTAATGTACACTGCTGGACGTAGGCCTTTCCTGTTACTTAACGATGCGTATGAACGCATTAGCAGTAAGTAATACCATTAATGTTTGGTGACGGCAATAAGAATACATTTGTCACCATCCCAACTCTTCCTGTGGGTGTCGTAAGAGTCGACTAAGGGATTAAAGTGTCACTGACCATTATTTTGATAAAATATTGATGATGGGCAGCAGCGTCATCATAGTGGACACATTACTGCGATCGCCGATCCGCTTGCCCAGCGCGGCGATTATAGGTATTTACCTCCTAATGCGTCTATACGCATAGTTAATAGGAGAGGCATCGACTATCGCAGTAGTGTATCTACTATGATTATGCTGCTGCCCATCATCAATAAATGAATAGTCAGTGACAATTCAATGCCTTAGTCGATTTTCCCACGGGAAGAGTTAGGGCGGTGACAATTGTATTCTTACAATCGTCACCACGCGGCGGTCTTCCTACTTACGCCATTTCAATTACTGCCTTTTGGCCGCGAAATGCCTTTACGGTCTAAAGTCCCACGAACCGCTATGAACAATGCTACTCCACACTCATTCATATTCTACAAATAACAACATCCAGTAAAACGATAATAAAACACGAACGGGTAATTTTCATTTTTTCACCGAGTCTGGAACGGTAATTTCCTTCGACGGGTTGAGGAAATGAGTCGATTTGATGGTGCACTCCGACCGTGCTTCGTGAATTAATTCGCGTGTTGGTATTCTGTTCGCGTATTTTGCTTTTTTATTCCATTTTTACTGATTTGGGATATTAATTTGATACAATAATTAAATTGATATGTGGCGTTTAATGCTGTATTTGTAAATCGGCATAGTTGTGTTACTATTGTTATCAAACAGAGGTAGTACACTTTTTAGGGTTCCGTAGTAAACTAGGAAACCATGTATAGTTTCGACATGTCCATCGGTCTGTCCACAGCATAGCTCATTAGCCGCTAGTACTAGAAATTTACAAGTTTTGTGTACCTATATTTCATTTATTGTATATAGATGCTGTTGTATCAACTGCCCCAAATAAATAATGAGAGAAAAATCGTTTATACATATAAATAACATGAAGCAGTATGAAATGAATGCCTGGAGGGGAGGCAAGCAGCACAGAATCATTACTGGCGATCATTGGGGGAGGCCTATGTGGCAGTGGACATCTTCGGCTTAAATGAATGAATATGAATAAGTAACCTTTTCGCGATAACATACTAGTTATTTCGGAATGTTATGATAATAAAAAAATATTTTATCTGACATTTACACAAAGCACCAATGCAAAACAATAAAAAATGCATTCATCATTATTTTCACAGAGCCACATTGTCCACAATTTCTATTGGTTTTGAAATATTCATAACTCACCCGCAATCCATTTATCACGGAAACGCTCGCGGTGGATATTTACATATTTGTTTGGCACCAAACGTTTATTGACACATATGTTAACGGACCGTCTGTTTCCGTAAAACGTTTAGCGTTTGTTGATTGAGACAATATTGTAATGATGATGAACTGATAATAGCACCCAGGTACAATTTTATAAGTATGCTTTTGTATAGGTACTTTTATTAATAGGTATTTTGTTTTGAGATCTTCGGCATGTGTGCTGGATCTATTTAATTTTACATAGTTTTTACGTTATTCTTTAAAGGTTTAGTAATTACTGAACGTTCTGGGCACTAACCATACACAAAAAGGGGAGTCGTTCTGAATTAAATAATTATAGACCAATATCTCTGTTATCTGTAATATCAAAAACACTAGAAAAATGCTTAGCCGAGAGATTAGAAGGGCATTTGGTAAAACACAATATATTAACTACACAGCAATACGGTTTCAGGAAAGGAAAAAATACCTCACATGCTGTGATCAATTTAGTAACAGAAGTAATGTCAAATCTCAATAAGGGGTATAACTGTGGTGGAGTATTCTGTGATCTGACAAAAGCTTTCGATTGTGTCGATCACAGCGTACTCCTCGACAAACTAGAATATTACGGAGTTCGTGGGTCTGCTCTGAGTCTATTTGCGTCATATTTAACTTACCGCACACAATATGTAGAAATATCGTATGGAGACCTTAACAACGTGGGTCGTTCTGAAGAAGCTGTTGTAAAATACGGGGTCCCTCAAGGTTCTGTACTTGGCCCGTTATTGTTCGTAATTTTCATTAACGATCTACCTCAATCTCTTACTCATGGAACACCATATCTGTACGCCGATGACACCAGTATAATTTTGAAAGCGACCACGAGCCACGAGTTCAATGTAACTATCCAAAAATGCTGGGAAGAAATAGAAAGTTGGTTTACCGACAACTACCTTAAAATCAATTGCGAAAAAAGCTATTACACAATATTTCGACGTAGTCATAATAGTCCCGACTTTACCTGCGATATTCCAATAAATAAAACTAACTGCATTAAATTCCTAGGGGTAGAACTGGATCCTTACCTAAGATGGAATGATCACATAGAATCTGTGTGCAAACGTTTGGCTAGTGCATGCTACTCCTTAAAAAGTCTGTCTAAAATAGCTGACGTAACTATACTTAAAACTATATACTTTTCCTACTTCGAGAGTATTATCAGATATTGCATAGAAGTATGGGGTAATGGAGCGAACATAAACTCTATTTTACTTATGCAAAAAAAGGCATTACGAATTATTACTGGGTCTAAAGGAATACCAGTAACTCATCGCAATATGTTTATAGACCATAAAATCTTTACAATTACGTCATTGTATTTATATCGAGTGTGTGTTTATATTTATGTGAATCAAAATGACCTCAAAAAAGCTGAAGAAATCCATAATTTCAATCTAAGAAATAAATCTAAATTGATCCAACCTAAATCTAACTTCATACATTTCAATAATAGCCTGAACAATATTTCAATTAAAGTTTTTAATAAATTAAGTACTGACATAAAACAATGTAATGATTTAAGATCCTTTGACATAAAAGTAAGAGATTATTTCATTAATAGACCATTTTACACTATCGACGAATATTTTGCCAATGCACTTGATTAATTTGTATAGAATTATTATTATTATTTTTATTTTTTATTTTGTTGAAATATTGTATTGACTATTGTATTTATTTAATTTTTATAATTCTAGACATATATTATTTGATGTATATTGTTTTTTTTTAAGGCAGTAAAATTAAATATAAACTTGTAAACTTGTAATTGATGATGATGTAAATAATGTAAATAATTGTAAATACTCTGTATACCTGTATTTGCATGTACCTGTACTTTATGCAAATAAACAATCTGAATCTGAATCTGAAAAAAGTAAACAACAAAAATGATAAATAAACTTGGTTCTTGCGTTGTGGCTTTGATAATCTATAAATTTAAAGTTGTCCTACTGTTAGGAACAGATTAAATATCTCATTAGATCAAAAACAAATAACGACATCAAATAAAATAAAATCAGCACCCGTTTCGAAAACATCACATGTAGTACTTATACATGTACACCTACTTACGTACAAAAATATAAAACTGACGTGCTGCATGTATCAGCTTACGAATTTGTATTCTGAGAAATATTAACATCATCTTTGTCTTTTGCAAACAAACTTGCACAATACATGTTAACTATTGTTGGAAAGATCTGCCCAAGTTTATCATTTGCTTAGTCGTGTCAATATTTATTTATGTTCATTAACGACAACATAATATAGCCTCATAAAGCATTGTAGTCGCTGGACTGGCCGCTGGAAATCATAATAAAAACTAATTATATTTAAAATTTCTTTATCAGCAAAAAATACCAAAGTCTCATGTTGCTCCTTCTGTTAAAGTAAATAATATAAAAAACATATTATTGTTTTATTATATAGTAGGGAGATATTAGGTACTTTTATCCACATCAGGCAAACTATTCAGTTAGGTAGGTCCAACTTCGAGAAAGAGGTCAATCGTCGAATCCGACTCGGTTGGGCAGCGTTCGGGAAGCTACGACACATATTTTCGTCCAATATTCCGCAGTGTTTGAAGACGAAAGTCTTTAATCAGTGTGTGTTGCCAGTGATGACATACAGTACTGAAACGTGGCCGCTTACAATGGGCCTCATAAGAAGGCTCAAAGTCACCCAAAGGGCTATGGAGAGGGCTATGCTAGGAGTCTCTCTGCGTGATCGGATTAAAAATGAGACCATCCGCAGCAGAACTAAAGTAGCCGAAATAGCTCTCCGAATCGCTAAACTGGCAGTGGGCGGGGCACATTGCGCGTAGAACCGATGGCCGTTGGGGCGGGAAGGTTCTTGAGTGGCGGCCACGTACCGGAAGGCGTAGCGTGGGTAGGCCCCCCCCAAGGTGGACCGATGACCTGGTGAAGGTCGCAGGAGTCCGCTGGATGCGGGTGGCGCAGGACCGGTCATTGTGGCAATCTTTGGGGGAGGCCTATGTTCAGCAGTGGACGTCTTTCGGCTGATATGATGATGATGATGATGATGATCCACATCAGAAAAAACCTATGTGATTGAACATAATTTTTTAACTCAATATTTTTGTGTTTTTTACCTTATTTTGGCTATCCATTGATATCAGGGGTTTTGTTTTGGCGTTTTCCGAAATAGTTACAAAAAATATTAAAATTGATCAGTATTTTTTGTGGATTTAAAAATCCCGTGGTAATATCACTATTACATTGTAACCGTATTTTATCATTATCTTTCTATAAGATTCAACAATTAGTGTTGTTGTGCCATAAATCTTTATACATCAGTGTGTAAAACTGTCACGTTTTATGATCTTGTTAAAGAATTGATTATAAATTATACAAGATAGTGGCTTGAATTATTTCTTTTGGAAGATATTGTTTTAATGTTAACCTTCAAATGGCAAATACAAACATGCAATAACTTACACTCGTCTAGAACTTTAGTGTTTTTCCGATTCGTCCGATCGTCTAGTCCTCAAGTAAGAATATTAAACGAGTGAAAGAACGTTAAAGTCTGTTTGCGACCACGGGCCTAGGGGGCTACCACGATAGCGATGTGTCAGTTCCGTAAAATAACAGTAAAACACTGACAACCCAAACCTAAAGTGCATCGCCTCTCTTTCTCTTGTTCTGTCGGAAACCAATGGTGCCCTTCTGTGAGGATTTGGTCAGGACTTGGTCAGGACCAAATATTAAACGGGCCATTAACTATTAGAGCGTTTCAACCGCCGTTGTACTTCGTGGTCAATTTCGTATTATAGTAAATTGACCTCAGTGTGTGGCAGCTGAAACGCTCGAATACCTAAACATAAGTTTCTAGAATTAGGTATATTCAGTTTGTCGTTAATGAACATCGAGGGCTATTTAGTATGTATCTTTCTGGTAAGTATTATTATAATAGAATGCAGCAACAATTTTACTTTACTAATTTCCCACTCATAGGGGTTTAAATATTAAGCTAAGTCCAAAGTAATGAAACTCAGCAATGTATGTCTACGTACATATTTAATCCTGCTTTTCATGTACGACTTTCAATAGCTAGAGTTACGAATAAAGCATACCCAATTGAAATTCTAAATTGTTTTATGTTTTAAAACCCTTGCATTGTATATATTGAGACATAGAAGATAAAGAGATGAGCGCAAAGTACCTAAAAATAAGACACGACCTTTCATTCAGTGATAGGGTTGTGTAAACATACCTACCTATTATTTATACGTCTACATACCTAATCTTTTACCTCGACTACCCACGTACGTGCGTAGGTACGAGTATATTAAAAAACGAATACTTTGTCATTGTTATCGGTCATCGCTCGTCATATTGTTGGCATGTTTTAAATGGAAGGATATTCCCCACAACAGCTTTTCGTACAGAAAATTACACTCAGTTCAAAGATATAAATATTTATCATGTTTCGGACCGCTTTTATTTATAAATGCTGGTAGAGGTATTGCATTGGCCATTTCAATCTCTCTTAGCGATTGCAGCTCTGCAGATTAAAATTCTTCGATGACATTCAAGTTGAAATGAATCTCCAGAAGGAATTTCAATCAGCTTTATATTTCACTCAGATTTACTGCCTACCGCTAACCTAGGGTTCCAAAATATATTAATCGAATTTAACTAGCAGCGTTTTGATTATAATACTGAGGTGCGAAACAAATACCGGTAAAATCCACAAATTACTACGATGATTAGAAACTACGAACATACACGAAATAAAAGCTTCTGAAATTTTGTTTCACTTTTTTGTTTTGTGCTGTGTCCTTTAAATAGGTACTTTATTTAGATGGTTCAATAAAATTAGGATAGTATTACTAAGCTGTGTTCATTATGAAATACGTTTAAAAAAGCACTTGAATTTAGTTAATTTTTGTTTGTACACTGAAAAAAATATTTACCAAAGTGACTTAGGTTGGCTATATTACGAGGAAACTTTGATATATCTAACAAATCCTTGCTATCAAATTTACAAAACTAAAAAGGTTGAAGTCGATACCAGAGTTCTGGTTAAATCAACAAAGAACATTGTACATTATACCAAACAACTGGTGAAATCAACAAAAAACTGGTGTAATCAACCAAATTAATTTAGTAAAATGCCAACATAAAAAGTTTGGTAAAATCAAAAAAATATTTGTGATAGGACCCAGTCAACCTTAATTTCCGGTTAGAATTACGAAAGATCTGATAAATCCGACTTAGCATTTTTTTCAGTGTAGGTTTCTGTAAATAAGTAATCCGCTTTATCAAATAAAAATACTAACAACTTCACATTTATTTAAAATACGCGGTCGTCGAATTTGCCTCTAGACATGTTTTGGTAAAATCATGCAAAGATATCTTCTCACTTTTCAACTCTATTCCATCGTAATAAAGTTAAAAAATAGCAGACCGTATTTTTGCTGTATGTACCTTCCAGTGTGAAGTATATTTACACGACACGAGCAAAGTTTGGAGTTCAAAGCGAGTATTGCCTTTCCATTTCATTGGACGCGGATTCAACAGGTTCTGCCGTGTTGTGCCTTTCAAAACTGTTCGATGTTTAAGCCTGGGGATTAAGCCGCGTAATAATGTCAAATATTGGAGAATTCGCCAAGGGACAGAATATTATTTCATTGTATTTTTTTAGGTTTGATTTATTTATAATATTGTATGCCTACAGTCTTTTCCTTTTGAAAGTACATAGGTACTTACTGCTTCTTAACGTTTTAGTTTATAGCAGCGGTTACTCGTAGACATCAGTTAGACCGTCAGTCATTTTCTATCAGTGTTATATCCTTCTAATGACAGTTAAAATTTAGCTCGCCTCAATCAACAGACAATAGGACTGATGGACCGAATTGGAGCATTTACTAAGTTCTTTCTTCTTAGGAAAAAAACTTTTTGTGAGGAATTATTTTGAGAAATTATCAATTTTCTTCTCATTTTACCTATGAGTTTTATATTTTATAAGAATAATACATCATTTTATAGGCACACATAACAATGTACCTACTACTTACATACTTTGAATGATAGATGGTGTTTACACATGCTAAGTACCTTAATATTTACAAACACCCAGCCCAATAATTTGAAATGCGTTTAACAGACTAAGGAACACGCAAAGACTATTATAATTATAAATATTCTGATTGATTATTAATAATTGTTCCACTATAAAAAGTCAACCAACACGCTGTAAATGCCCTTCCTTCATAATTACCCAAGACTCAAGTCCAAACGAACGTCGACCCATTTTTCCAAATCAAACAAATATAAAGTACCGCGTCACCTTCACCGCCAGCGTTCCGTCTCTTATCTACTCGTAAGCCTTCGCTTATATTCAGCAAATCAAACTGCAACCTCATAAAACTTTGAACCTTTGACAGCCTAATAGAATCTGGCATTTCTTTTCAGGTATAAGGAGAAAATTTAAATTGAACGGCGGCAATTTGAGAAAAAGGCGGAGTTCCTTGCACGACACGCAAATACTCTTATAGACTGCCGATGTTTGCTCTCGCTGTCTTATCACTTGATAAGTTAAAACACAAGCCGCGGGCAAACAACCTTATCATGCCCGTCTCACAGGGGACTCTGCGGCCAACCGTCCCAGCGCACAACACTTGAAACACAAGAGAAGTTTAGATTAAACACGCTGAGACGCGATGGAAACAGTTCGACACAAGTGCAAGTGAAAATACAGTGTTAATTGTGTGTTAGTAGTTAAAAGATCGGCAAACTGGAGGATCTAAACACGTTCGAGGGGCCGGAGACGTCGGGGGAGGGTAATGTTAGTGCGAAGATCTTTGAGTGTCTGGAGAAGAACATTGGGCTGGAAGGGAGGTACTGCCCGGCGTATCATGACGGGCTACTCTGCTGGGACCCCACGCCATGGAACACATTGGCCATACAGAGGTGCTTCAGTGAACTGAATGGCCTCCAGTATGACGACACACGTGAGTAGCACATTGTTTTTTACAAACTGAAAAATTAACCAATTAGGTGTTATTTGTGAAAGAGCAAAGTTCTAAAACAAAGGCTTTAGTTTTTTGAGATGAGGTTTTGATTCTTTTGTTACTTGCATATCGGTTAGCCTTTTACGCGCCATTGATATTGCAATTGACTAAAAAGTAATATCACGACGTAATCACTGCTGGAATGAACCGGATCGCTTCTTGACAGAGATTTTTTTTGATATCTGTACACAGAGAATCTATTATATTGCAGTATAAATATTTTATAGATCTCACATTATTTTGAAAGGTAAATATTTATAAAAACTTTCCTAAGCGAGTGATTAGAGTTACGCTCCTGCGTCGTAAATATTAGCATACGAAGCAGGAGCGTAACTCTAATCTCTCTCTTTGGTCAATTCTTAAATGATTTTAAAGACCTGAATATTTTGAGGTGAAGGTTCACTTTTCAGTATGTTTTGGTATTAAATTTTAACTATACTACCCTGATCGTAAACGTGACTAAGCACGTCTAGCTTCCATTAAAATTGGGTTTAATTCTTAAAACACTTTTTAATAAAATGTTCTTCTTAAAAAGGGAATCTTTAAAGCCATTTAAGCTTTTCAGATTCCCCTGCGTAAAAGTTGAAAACAATGAATAATTTATGTCATTCGCCTCGTCACCTGACGACGAACAATAACCTTTTGTTGCCACGTAATTCAGTTTCTGTGAATGCTTTTTTAGAAAAACAAAATATACGTGGAAGCTAAAATAATAAATGATGAGAAATAAAGCCACCTAGTCGTTGCAATCTACAAAATAAAGCAATGTAACATTTTGAAAAATATTATATTATTTTTATTATCTGTACCTCTTGGGGTTTCACGAGCCAATAATATATATTTCGGTTTTTTGATAGACTTGCTTTGGGATATCGATCCAACATATTGAGACAATCTGAACAAATTGGTCGTGTTGTAGGTGTACAAAATTCATTTATTTTTATTTTTCTGTGCCCTATATTTTGTTGCGTGACATATACAGATATTTATGTACTCGTACACAGTCGTACCTACTGTAACGGTATATATTTCAGTTAGAAAAATACTGGTCCCTACAACTGTCACTTTTGTCACGGTCGTTCTGCCTAATGCTCGAGTTAGGCTTTTTGGCTCGCCTCTGAACTGAGACAATTCTTAGGTAGAGCAGTATTTATTCGATCAAAAAAAAATATTGTGCGATAATATTAGCCAATAAATAAAAAACGTGGGATGCCCATCCAAAGGTACATGAATTAATTTGTTCAATGCTTAATATGATACCTGAGAATTCAATGTTGAAAAATTATAAGATCATAAATGAGTAGGTACATTTTGAAGCGACCTTAAAGTTATCATTGATCTATTTTACCGCTCCTTCTACATAATGTAACTCATTATCTAATGTAATTCAATTATAAATATTGGATGTCATATACCAATGAAAAAACAACCAAGATCACACACGTCCGAGGTGGTGATCGAACCCACGTGCTCAGCTTTCGCGGCTGATGCCTGCACCCCTCGGCCACTCGGTCTTGCACAATATGTTTAATAATTCAAATGTAAATTGAGCACCCCATCATTTGCTTCGTTTTATTCCTCTTTGTAATAGCAATGTAATATAAAATTGCATTCAAGTTATACACATTTTATGTGAACGTGCGCCGTTACCTTGGCGACAATGTATATTTTTATATCATTACCTCTCATTATGCAGCGCACATGTGTTCAATTTACGACTTCACATATCGACCACGACGCCACCCGTGAATATTACAATATCCAGACCGCATTAAGTTGAGACATAAAACTGTTGTTGTACAGTATCAAAACTTGTTGAAACCATATCTCAATGGAATACGTTCTAAAATTCTAACACACATTTCACATAACATCGTAAACTTGACTAGATTGTGACAGATATATTTTCAGGCATTAGACGATTGTGGTCAAATGTCGTAAAGGAAGCTTAACATCAAAAACAGTTAGACCATAACTTTAGGGTGCTTTGTCACGAATCACATATACAAGTAGATAGATAAAACACTTTATTTATATCCACAACATACATGGCGTTCACAATCAGTATAGGTACAAAAACTATGTAATAGAGATAAATTCCCGAAAGCAACTTAGGACTATTGATCAATAATTAATAAAGCATGTGTCATGGCAGAGAATAAATGCTAGCTCAGCATAATGATTCAGCATGCCACATCGCTGATATTCTGCCAGGACCTTTTACACAAAAAGGAAGAATGGTGTTCGTGCAATTCACTAACAATTACTTCTGACACAATTTGTTTGTTAAAAGTGTGCAAGTACGACTGTGCGTGTGTGTGTGTATATGGGTTTGAGTGTGTATGTGTGTTGTAGGTTTATTTGTATTTTATTTGCAGCAATAAAAGGAACACGTTATAGTAAATTGAAATTTTGTAAAAGGAAGATTTTAGGTACAGCGCTATTGTGTCTTTAAGTAATAAATGTAGTCGTAGTTTTAGTTTAAAGTTTTTTTTTTTTTTTTAATTTATTTTATAACATTAACAACAAAGTGTACCACAATACAAATAATTCGCCAAACTGCGGAGCAGTTTGTTGGCGATGATCTAGTTGGCTTTATTATGTAAAGTTCGGATTGGTGGGACGGTATATTGTTCCAACATTTAGCGCGCTATCTACTTAGTGTAGTGTATGTAGGAATGTACTACGTATTCAGTATATAGTTGGTAGATATCAAGCACAACCACATAACATTTGCCCGACAGGCACCCTACCCGTTCAACGGGACGCCGTGTACAAAGTTAACCACATACCAATGTCTAAGCTTAATTGTCTATGGTAGCAAGTAGAGCTGCGGTAGCATTGCGACCACACCTGCCATACTCAGACGGGCCGCAAAAATCAAATGCAATATGAATTGCATTTGACGGCTCCGTAGCCTAGTTGTTGGTAAACGTAGTTGGGCATTACTCCGAGCGTTTCAACCGCCGTGACTTCGATGGCAGCCTTATCACACGAATCCCGTGAGAGGTGCAAGAACTTTTGGATATATTGGTAGACGTAGTTGACAACTACCAATATATCCAAAATAATGAGATACCCACGGAAATCGAGTAATAATGTTGCCACCGAAGTCATGGCGGTTGAAACGCTCGGGGAAATTTAATGCCCAGTTACAAAACTGGAGGTCTCTGGTTAATTTTTCAAAAGTCATCGCATTTATGTTCCTACGTGGGTCTTAAGTGTTAAGGTACAATGATGTTTCCATGCAAAAAATACAATTTGTGTTAATATAAATAATTTTAAATATAATTGGCATTAAAATCTCTAAAACAATAATACGTTTACATTTCAAACTTATTTATGTAACTATGTCCTGGGGGCTACCATGATCTTTTAATGAGATTCAGTTTAGGTTCGGCTTGTCAGTTTTTGACTGTTATTCTATGGAACTGACATATCGCGATTCAGAATAGGAACTAAACTGACTCGCTTTAGTAGATCATGGTAGATCGTTTTTATTCGGTATGTTTGGAATTAGTCCAATTTTTCCACTAATAAGCATGAGCAAGGTCAAGGACGTCAAGATCTTATCATGCTAATAAGAATCAAAGAAAGATTCGATTTTCCTTTTCATGCTTCATCTTTAAATCAGGCAAGTGGATTAGCGTGACCTTTTAAATACAGGCGGCAAGCCTGTATAATATCTTCCTCCGCACTAATTAAGCTATCTAAATTAACCAAACTATCTCAGTTAATTCTCGTATACGTAGCTAATCTTTAGAGGATACTAATTAATTTTTGGTACAAGTCTAGAAAATTAACAGTGCTTTTAATTAGGATTAATTTCTGCTATTGAAAAGTTCAAGTTCAAAAGAGCTTTATTTATCCGAAACCGCTCCGATTTTTATGTCGTGGGTAATTAATGAAGTTACAAAAACGAAAACAGTAAAATGCTGCTTAAAGCATTTGTCAAAAAGTTTATAGGTACTTGTACACAATTAAATTGGCGCTAAATGCATGAGCTACCTTTATCTTATTTAGTTACCAACTTTTATAATAAATATAATATTAAGCTCTTTTGTGGCCGCGTGGTGACGACAGTAAGAATACATTTGTCACCACCCTTACTCTTCCAAGGGGTGTCGTATCAGCCGACTAAGGACTAGTGTCACTGAATATTCTTGATAGCAGATTGATGATAGGCAGCAGCGTTATCATAGTGGACACATATTGCGATCATCAGTCCGCTTGAATCCCAGCCCAGCGTGGCGATTATAGGTATTTACCTCCTAATGCATCTGTATGCATAGTTAATAGAATAGGCTAACATTCAGAAGTAGACTAAGATAGACTGATGATTTGAAGCTCTTTTGAACTTAACACTTTCATTGCGGACGAGTGCTACGCGCTACGCTCGTAGCCGAACGTGATTTTTCCGCTTTGTAGCGAAAATGGACCTTTCACAGAGAACTCCCCTAGGGAGTTCTCCCGCTCAAAGTGTTAAACTTATTCAATAAAAAAGTGGGGGTAGGAATCTTTGTGAGAATGCCCTTTTTACGCTAATGCAATATTTTGAAGCACAACATTTTGATTTAACAGAAAATGCTTCCCGGTTATGCGAAGACAACGGCTTCTGGCACAACTACTCAGACTACTCGAACTGCACGGAGCGCATCTCGAACACGTCGGCGACAGAAGTCACGAGCCTCATCTACCTCGCCGGCTACTCGCTCAGCCTCGCTGTGCTGTCGCTGGCTGTCTTCGTCTTCCTATATTTCAAGTAAGTATTAGCAATTATAGTCAAATAAATTCAAGAACTCTGCGAATCTGCGATGTTAAGCAGGGGCGTAGCTAGTGCCTTATTCGCCGTATCAATTATACGGGGCCCCCGGGCCACGGGGGCCCCCAAAGTGTGTAAGGAAAAAGAATAAAAACTTTCTAATTTATATTACCTCCATATAAGGGCGTCCAAAAATTTTTATACGGGTCCTCGACAAGGCACGCTACGCCACTGATGTTAAGGTCACATTAGGAGACCGTATGACTACGTCAAGTCTTCAGACGAAAATTTGGCACTACAACTTTTCGTCTAATGTAGAGGACTTAGAAGGAACCTCGAAACAATAATGTCAGATGGTTCTGAAGACGAATTTGAGGACAATCGGCGTGGAGATGGAAAACCCAGAAAACCTGCCCCATCTTCATGAGGGATACATAACTTTGAAAAGAGAGAGTGAGTAGTAGTAATGTTGGAGAAAGCACAAAACTCCTATCCCACCTCTATGAGGAATAGATTGGAAGAGAGAGAAGGAGACAAATCAATATTTTTTTAGTAAAAAAGATCTATATTGGCGATAATAGATCACGTAGGTATATCTTATTCTGATTGATGATTCTTGACAGAATCTGTATTCTCTCAAAAGGGTTTCCCCAGATATGTCTAAATAGCACGCGAATGAGTATGATAATAATATAAAATTTCCAGTATCAACAGTGACTCATATCTGATCTGATAGAAAATTCAATATGAATAGGCAATTTCTATCATTTTGTCAAGTGCTCTTCAAAGATTTTGTTATCGTGCTGATTATTTCATATCATTACGCAAGTGCATGTCGGACAAATCACACTTATACTTAGGTCCCGTAGATATTATAATATAAAGTAGTTCATTCCTCTCACGAAAACGCTCAGATTTGTCAAAACTAACCTGTAAAGAGTGCTTGAGTCATAGACAAAATCGACTTATTAAATAATAATTTGTATGAAAGGTACCTACGGTAAATCAATTCGTAATACGTGTACCTAGTCATTAATACATTTTTAGTCATGTTTGACTTGAACACTCTATGATATGTATTTTTCTCTGGTGCAACTGCCTGTATTTATATGTATATTATTTGAAAAAAAGGGGTAAATCGTCTTTAAATTATATTTCGTTTTTTTAGCATTAAACATAAAATTCCTGTGCAATCTTCACGTGTTACTTTATTGCAAATTATCGCAAAGAAGAGTTTCTTTTACACTGTACGTACCTGCGTAGGTTTCGGTACCTATGTAATTAATACTAATATGATATTTCCTGTATATTATTTTTCTGAAGTGATTTTTAAGTAAAATGACGTGTCGCGATAGCTTTGTCTCTAATGCTAGAAAACTAATTAGGTATAAGTAGTTACATTATAACCTACTTATGTTTTAGCTTATGACACCTAATATGTATATTAATTTAGTTTTCCCATTTCAGGGACCTAAGATGTCTGCGGAACACAATACACACCAATCTCATGTCAACGTATATACTATCAGCATGCAGTTGGATACTGAATTTGTCTTTACAAGTGAGTTGCCTGAGTAGTAACACTAATAACTGTTTATGAAATGAAATGAAATAAATGTTTGAAATAAATGTTTATTCAGACACAACATTGGTTTGTTTGTGAAAATGATCTGGGTGCGTAGCCAAGTTGCCAATCGCTAACGCTTAATCGTCAATCGTAAACGAAAAGCAGCTAACTGTCTTTGTCGCGCTAATAATATAAAGAAAGAGTGACAAAGAGGGAAATTACGATATGCTACTAAGCATTAGCGATTGGCAACCTGGCTAAGCATCCAGTGATTGAAACTAACCCCCTTATTCATAAACGTCCCCTTACTCGGCGGCTCGCTAAGTAAAGAGACGTTTATGAATAAAAGGTTTATCAAAATTTGTCAAGTGGACATAAAATTATACTTGTAGCTATAAAAATATTCATATTCGTAGACCCATTTATTGGGAATTCGGGATTACGACATTATATTTATTTATTTATTTATGTTATTATATGTATATTTAAATCAGATATGCCACTAACATTCACACTCGTATCTGAAAATATTTAGTAGTCCCGATCAGTGACAATCCTTACTACTTAATATGATAATTGCAGCTGTAAAAACCTTCATAAATATAATAAATCGTTAATTCATTAACAATTACTGGCATAAACACAAACAAAGTTTGCGTTAAGCAATTAAAATGGGTATTCAGAGAGAAGTACGCTATAAACCAACCGAAATATAATCAAATTGTTTGTAATTAGCAGGTACATTGTTAATTTATCCCATTCATGAGCAAAGTCTGGCAATTATCCAACTTTAATGTTCAAATAATAGTTTGAAGCGTACTATAGTTGTGATTTACGTTTTCTTACCTGAGTACTTTGAAGATTCGCTATTTATAGCAAAGTTGATAGATCCTTCAGATCTTGGGCCTAGAAACTTATTATATTCAATTATGGAAATGACTACATATAACTATGTATAACTAAATAATTAAGTAGAATCATGATATTATGTCAAACTAACCTTTGTCTTTTGTATTTCCAAACAATTTATTTTATTATTGTTTTCATTGTTATACGCATTTGCATAAAGGTGCATTCAGACCAAACGAGCATTCGCTATTCTATCCCCCCACTACCTCTACGAAATTTGATCATTACACAAAACGCGTGATTCGTTGATTTCATAGAGCGGGGGAAGGAATAGCGAATGCTCGTTTGGTCTGAATGCACCTTTATGTGTTAGAACGCGACGGCAACGCCGACAAACGATTAGACACGAATATCATAAGCCTACAGAAAAGAACATTATTTGATCTGCTAGAAAAAAAATAGTAGGTACTTACATAGCCTCTAATGATATAAACAGCGTGTGTATTTTATACGGGCGAATAATTAATCCACCTATAATATATGATCCTATGAATCGTATAAGATAATCATTTCGTTAATTTGTCTTGGTAATTAGGAGTAATGATTTTTCTAAAGTGCAACCTAGCAGCAATGTATGCCGTCCAACTGGCATGACACTCGTATGACGTTTAGATACATTATGTCATTTATGTCTACGTTAATTAATGTGGCTACCATTGGATGCAATACATTGCGTGCTCAATTATTTTGTATGAAAAAAATATACCTTAATATCCTAAAGAAATTTATGTAAACAGGTTCCCTAGGTCCGGTAGTAATCGCCATTAAAATATTCGCACACCCGTATACTTACACACGCTGAATAATTATGTAGGAATGAATAATATATGGACTCTATAATTAGAACAACTATCCCCCAGTGTTTTCTTCCTGACACATTTTCCGCCGGAAGCCACTTTCCCCGTCACTAAATAATTCTAACACATCCGGAAAGAGAACATGCTTCTCAGAAGACAAATAAAACTAGCTCCAAACTAAATTTGTCAAAAAAATTGCCCAAAGGAATAGACTACCTACATACAGGGTGATTACGGGGTCGTGATCCCAACTGTGAAACAAGTGTTAAGATGGTCGTTCTAACCAAGGTTCCCCATGGAATAAATATGAACGACGCAAAAAAAATTGCGCGCGGAAGTTTTCCAGCCTCGTTTCATAATTATGTAAACTCGTTTTGAAAGGATTAGTATGCAGAAATGTACACATATTAATGAACTCGAATTTCACTAGTCGTAATAAAAGTACGTTTGTTCATATAGACCATCTTAACACGTTTTTCACAGTTAGAATCACGACCACCGAGTGACCATCCTGTAGAAAAAAGTAATTCTTTGAACCATAGCGTTGACCTAGATGTCAATGGGCATATTGCGTTTGTGGAGCGAATAAACAAGCGCACAAGGACGACATTTACAAAACATAATCCAAGCATTCCCTCGCAAAAACCAGTATTAGTGACATCAAACCGTGGATGTAGTTCTCCGGGTCAGAGGTCAGATTGTATTGGGAGCGATTGACGACTGGGACAAACGTTTTGTGAATTGGGGAGCAAGACACAGCCCTTAGCGTAATGGACAAGGGAAGATTAACTGCCGCCTGTCTTGTCCTGTTACGAAATAGTGGATGAAGGAGGTTTTTGTTTTTAACTAATTTAAATTTCAAATATTGTTAGTTAATGTAGTAATATAAAAAATAGTTGTGGCATATTTAAACACAGCGAGAGATGTCAAATGCAAAAACGAGTCATGCAACTTATTATAAAGCTCTATAAAGATGTGTAGAGCCCGTATAGGTCTGTTCAGCCACAAGAAGAGCTCAAGAAACACAGCAATACACTAGACATCCGAAAACATGTACATGCCAATGATGATATAAAGGCTAGTTGTTAACGCAAAATATCTTTCCAAATTTTCTAGAATATAACCGTAAGATAACGACTCGTACGAAATAATAAACATAAACTTGGATTAGGAAGTAATGATCTGTCTCGGACGTTAAAGCTGGATAAGTACAGAACTTGGCAACGTTAAAGTATGTGAATGCCCTAATAATCACATACAATATAATATAAGGGATATAGTAAATACTTTTATACGGTCATACATGAGATAACCTCACTGTTTTCATATTGCCAGAACTACTTTTCTAGTTTTCTAATAAGAAAAAGGATTTCAAAAATGTAGAACATAAAACTAGTTTAGTACAATATTTGCAGAGTAAATGGGTCAAAACATTCGGAAATACAGATGTCGATTATATGGATAACTTAAGAGATGTAGGTGCCGTAAACTGCAATAACTGGTTCAAAATATTTAAACAAATCATACATAATGATAATTACTAAATATTGTAGGGTAAAGGTAAACAACAACAAGAATATAGAAAAGAAAATAGGTTTTGAAATTGTCTTCTATGATATCTTCTTGTTTCTCTCATTGCCTCTTTAATATACATGTAGGGTTAGGTCTATGAAATATTACACTAGTACAGTTAAGTGCAAAAATAGTTAAGTATCGAAAGAATCCGCTCATAAATATGTTACGACGCTCATATTTTTGTGTACACCTTATTTTGTCTTTGACTGAACGGTTAAAGGCAAAAAAAATGTATAAAAATGCTCATGAATATGTAACAGTGCACTTTAATTCTGTGTAATAAGTACGTCGTAACATAATTATTTATAAGAGGATTCTTTCAATACATATTTTTGTCCTTGACTGCACACAGTGTACGTCGAACGTACAATGTACATATACTGTAGGTACTTATTTTAAACCGCACATTTTTGATCTCATTAAAAACTCGTTCAAATCCCACATCAAAGACTCCTGTTTGTGTAAACTTCACGTTGAAATGTTTTTAATCGCCTGTCTTTTGTTTAGAACTGGTCGACCGAGGCGTCGCAAGATCAAACGTCGTGCATGATACTGGTCATTTGTATGCACTACTTTTATCTCACGAATTTCTTCTGGATGCTCGTTGAAGGTAATTATCATTTCAACCTCGTAAGGTCCACCATAGTTAGGTTTCCTATTTTTAATTAGAACCTTGTTCTATATGGCCCTGGTTTTTCTGGCCGGCGACCGGCGACCGATGCGTATCCGCCGCCGACGACGTTCGAATGTTTTGTTCGCGAATGTTTGAGGTATCTCTGACACGTCATCGGTTAACCGCTGCCGGCGACGTTTCAAGGTGCGTTTAAATTAAACCAAAAGAACTTCGCTGTTCTAGCGCCCGTTCTACGAAATCAACCAATCACGTTTTGTTTACCGATCGAATTTCGTAGAGTGGGAGGTTAGAACAGCGAATGCTCTTTTAGTTTAACCGCGCCTTCAGAGAAACCACCCTCAAACATTAGGGAACAAAACATTCGAACGTCGTCGGCGGCGGACACTCGTCGGTCGCCGGTCGCCGGCCAGAAAAACCAGGGCCTCAGTAAATTGGTAAAATTGTTTCTTTCAAAAAGCAATGAAACGAAAGAAATTCTATTTGGTTCATGAATGATTCAAATTAGATTGCAACAACTATGTACATTGGGTCTTACGAGGTTAAACTTATTTAAATTGTAACCCCTTTACTCATAAACGAGTCCTAACTTAGCAAGCTGATAGATAAGTATCGTTTATCACTTTCCGTCTTATCAATATCAGTTAAAAACCGAAACAGACTAAAGATACTTAGCTTCATATGCTAGGGAGACGTTTATAAATAAGGGGGTAAGGATTTAGAACCCACAGACAACATTGTCTGTGTTAGCACCACTCACAATTTCGGGTATAGTGACTAATGCGCTACAGGCTGCACTATACGATAATAATTAAATGCTTAAATCCACTTAAATAATTTTTGACTAAAAGCTTAACCCGGTGTTAGTGGCCTAACGCCTAACCCGTCATTGTGCAACTAGGCCTTATGGTCTTACTCTCGGTCGGAAGTACTGCCCTCCTAAGCATAAATGCAGTAATTAGTTTTAAAATGATAATTAATCCAAAAACATAATTCGCAGTTGAATAAAGTATTGATTGACGTTTCAAGATTAGTATACTGCGTTTTTGCTTAGGAGGGCAGAATAGCCAATCGGAAAAAAACAATGACATAAATAACATGTACTATAACAACGACATAAATAGTAGCGATCAAAGTGTCAAGCTTTGATGAGATTTTATCGACTAGCCTCATCTTAGTTGAACGTCGACAGATGGAGTTTAGCCTTTTTTCGCCCGATATCCAACTATATGTTATTACTTTTAATGTATCTCGTTTTTTTATCTCTTGTGAACTGTTACAACAAGTATTTTGATACACCATATCACAAAAAAGCAACCTTCCATCTAATCTAGAGTTTAATATGTGTTAACATATCTTCAATACTTATATTTAAGTGTCAAAAATTAGCATATACATATATATAAACATTTTTGTGGCCTAAAAATATCTTGTTATTCTAGACTAAAACCGAAAAACACTTTAACAATAATAGTCTAGAATTGTCTGTCGACATTTATAACTGTATCATAAAATTGTATAATTCCGATATTTTTACTACCGGGATTCAACGGTCGGTAACCGCAAAAATGCATACCTACGTAGGTATGCATTTTGATTTTAGGAATATAAATAAATAATTCATGTGTAACATCAATTTGAAATAAAAATTGATAGTCTATAATTCTCTTTTGTTTTACAACAGCATGACGGAATCACTCTGAAAATTCCGACGTAGGCGTCATATTTTCAGCTATAAATACGGTTAATGTAATCAAATTCCCAGATGACAGGAGATGGACGGTGCAATTTTGATTTTTAGGGCTCCGTACGTACATTCACAAACCCTATAGCTATACTTTTCAGTGTAGCTTTGGGGCAGGTTAATAATTAGGTAGTCAAAGTTAACAGCTACGAACTTTCCCTACCATATGGCAATAAAAATTGTGATACATTTATATAGACAAAATGTGATATCTATTTTATATTATACGTACGATAATGAATAGATATTTTATTATAAATTTTCATCACTTAACTCTTACAAAATTGTCAACCAAAAAAGATGAACGGCTTAAGTCAGACGTAAAATTTTTAATAAAATGGAAATAAATTTCGTTTTTTTCAGTTTGAAAGCTATATTTTTGCTATTATTTTCTGTAAGCATTATGAATATTTTGTAAAATTTCTAACATAATGCTGCAACGACAATAAACTTTTTGTATAAGCCGTTTTTTTAATACATCAATATTAACAGCAGTGCCTAAACAAGTATTCAATTCATGTGCAAGAAATCGTTAAATACTTTTGTATTTTATTATAACCTGCAGCTGTTCGTCCCTCTGTCTGCAGTTTTCATCATTACCACAACAAAAAATGATACTTGTACTGAAGTAGCAGTAAATCTACCTAAATTAAAACGTTATAACAACTCAAACTCAACTAGTTAATAAATGAGAGTCTGACGTCACGGAACCTTCCGTGTATTAATATGGTTCGTGCTGAACATTCTCATGGAATCCGTTTAATAGCATATTTTCAACAGAAACGTCGGATGTTTCTCACAGTGGATTTCAAATACAATGGTATATTAATCGTATTACGTAACGCAAATAAAATTTATACAATATACAAGGTGCCCATGAGGAAATGGAAAAATTTTAACAGCATATTCCTCAGGCTAAAAGACGCAAAAAATGTTAAATGAGTTTTGTTCAAATACGAAAAAAAAAGTTTTTTTAGTTTTTTTTGATGTTTTGAATGCCTTAATACACAATAAAAGGATATCATTAATGAAACTATCGCAAAAAATGCACTTTTTACAGTTTTTTTTTTACATTTGCTAGGTAATTAAAGGGTTTTTTTGTTCATTTGATGTCTGTCAATTAAGTGTGACAAGACTAGGACAACATGGTGACAAAACCGTTTCCAAAAATGCGTTTATCATAGCGTAACGGTCTTAAACGGTTTTAAGAAAAAATTGAATTTTCTTTTAAAATAGACTAAATCCAGAAAACTTCATATGACATTTTTAACTTCAAATTTGGTCAGAAATCCGCTGTTGAATTTTTTCCCTTTCCTCATAGGCACCCTGTACACCAGTAACGGTACCATGACTTCGTACTCTTTACTTACCAACTCATGTCACGGTTCCAGATCCGGTTCCTCTTTGCGAGTGCGTGCATGTACGCGGATCTTGTGACGTACCAAATTATCGTCGTTGAGATTGCCAATTCCGTTATGTGTAAATTTCAAATTTGACAAAAGAAGACTGTAAACATATGTCATTTGGATTGATTTTTCAGTTCCTGAAATCGTGCACATAATGGAATTGGCAATCTCAACGACGTTATATGACAGATGTCATAGCACCTGCGCCGCGTATTCCTGTTCGTAACGTAATTTGTAGGGCACGTATGGGGAGATCAAACCTGACATAAGTGCATCCCACCATATCATAAAGTTTTATCGCTCAACCTCAAGTCCTGGAAACTATCATAATGTTTCAATTTGTTCACATATATGTCAAACTCAAAGAAATTATACACGCCTGTACACATATACAGAGTGGAATGTGAGTAACCCGACAAACTTGAAAGGTGTATTCCTGACCACATTTTGAGGTTATTATGTCATATGAACTTTTCTGGATTCGGCTTAGTTTAAGAGATGACATGTTTTTCAAAAAATATTTTTTTCATAAGTCACAGAAAATTGCCTGCACGATTAAAATTCTTACACTGATAGTTTTTATCTCGACATAGTTCCTGATTAAAGTTAGAGACAGTTAAGTTTCAGAAATATTTTCAACTAAAAAAAAATTTAAGACCCTGAAAAAAAATCTTTCCCTACATTTGATTACTGATCATGTACAAAAAATATGAAAACATCCTAAAAAAGAATAAAAGAATTTTTTTTTGTTCGAAAATGACATGTCACATTTTTTTTACTTCTTTTGTCATCATAAATGCATTGGTAAAGTCTGTCGGTACACTCACGATCACCCTATATAAAAAAATAAAAAACTAATGGGCATCTTCAACGGACATTGTCAATCTGGATTAGGGTTAGATAATGGTTAAATGGTATGTTATAAAATTTACTCCTATTTATTTTGATTGTTTACATGTTAGGTAGATGTCACCAGTGGCGTGCACAGGGTTTTTAGTTAGGGTAGGCAATTTTTTTTTATCTCAGCAACAAACAATATTGACCATCGCATTGCAAACTCACAAGTGGATAGCCGGGAGTAAAGTAAAAGAGTCTAGGTATAGCTTGCGACAATAACTAAGTCTTTTATCTCGACCGCCGACTTTTGTTAACGTCCTGTAGGTACTTACCTACTACTCACCGTGTTACCAGCAGGAAACCTTTACCTCACCACAAATACCACAATACCTTAATTACCAACAACCAGATTACCGATTGATCAGATCGTCCAGCAAGAAACAAGGATTGATTGATTGGTCACAGAAACAAGAAGTTGCTCTAAGAAGAGCAGTTTGCGTTGCACTGAAAAGTGCAGTTCGGCTGTCCTGAAAATGACAATGAAGTAGCAGGAACTTCGACGTGCAGCACACAGCGCAGCGGACGGAGACCAGTACACGACGAGCACGATGCAACACACGCGGAGCAGCGGGCGCGGCGACGTGTTGCTATCACGGCGATCGGCGGCGAAATGGCCGACCGCGATCGCGGATTTTGTATTTATAGGTACGCGCGATAGCGCGCGCGTCTGTGATTTGCGCTGCAATCTCGCGATGCCGATTACGCGTATCGCCACAAGTTGGTACGTCGAATAGTGTAATATTAATGAGTAATTTTGTAAATAAAATCATTCGAACCAGAATCAGGAAGCAATTACTTCTTTCATTATACACCATCAACGAATACCTAAAGTAATACCTAAAGTCCTAATGCTTTTCAAATCGCTCATGTTTTCTAAAGAAGAGTGAAAGGTTTTTAAATATGCGTAGCATTAATCATCGGTGAATTCGAAATATAAGTGCAATACCTAACGAGTGAAATAGCTAACATACAATGTTCATTAATGCTATAAGTACAATTTCCGAGTACAGAATACATCGACTTTTGAAATAATTACACGTACCTGTACTAACTTCTTTTGTTTTATTGTTAACTTGCTAAATCCGCCGAAAATCAACTTCGTAGACACGCTAGACATACAGCAGCCACCATCAACTAACTAGGTATTCACAATTTATTCTCATAGCATAATTCCGTCACGCACAGTCACAAGTCACAACACTTACATGAAAATAAACGTAAAAAAATCTGTTAGAACCGAATTGTATTAATATAACAATGAATGAGTTTTGTTTTGATAGATTTTCTACTGATTAACCTCAAACCAGGCCTGCTACCGCGAACATCGAAGTTCACTAATTTCGGGGATTTTTCTCTGTCACTCTAATGACGCCTTCATTGGAGTGACAGAGACAAATCCCCGCAATTTGCGAACTTCGATGTTCGCGGTAGCAGGCCTGTATCGCAAAAATCAAAACCGACTCGCGACTGTTTGTAAACAAATAAACCTGACAGAATGTAATGCCTCTCACTTCAAGTAAAAATCGCAACATAGGAGAGTTCTTAAAATTAGTCGTATTACATCTCGAGGCTCGGTAAGTCAGAGAGAGACCGACATTGGCCGTCCTTCTCGCACGTATGGTGCCTAGGCGCAGCCTATTCTTTTGATTGTGTGCGTATATTTTCTATCTTCGTGTGCACGGGGCAAGAATATGTATATAGTTCACGGACATGTCTACACAAACGCACTGTGTGAGTGTGTGTGTTTTTGTAGGCTCCGATAGCCGTTGCCTTACCCCAGATGGGGCTTGGGCAGCCGCGCGCTAGGCTAGCTAGCGCGCGCGGAAATTTAAATCGCCGCGAGCTCCGTTAATATAAATATTTATGTGGATTTCTTTCATAAAACATGACAAATTATTATAATGAAGACGAAAAAGTATATGTAGATGCTGTTCTGCTAGGGTAGGCAGTGCCTATTTGCCTATATGGAGTGCACGCCACTGGATGTCACTGCATGTTAGATTTAGGAAATAGATATAGTTCACATTCAGATACAATTGTTATTGTTCATGAATTAAATAAATAAAATAAAATAAAACACAATGCTTTAGTCATTATTTTACTAAAATGTGCAGGTAAACACATTAGTCCGTGGGCTACTCGGTCTGAAATTAGAAAACGGTATAATTTGGGGGTACCAAGTGTCTTTTTTACAGTAGTTAGACATATTCATAAGGATGTTAAAAAAGTATGATAGACATCTCAAAGTGGTAGCTAATAGGCATACGGGCTATTTCAAGATTTCCGTTGTATGACAGGTATGGTTAAAATTAGGAGGTACAAATTTTCCTTTTCACGGCTGTTAGGTAAGCTTATAAAAAAGTCAAAAAGGCAAGATTGCCATTTATAAGTGCTACCTAACAAAAATAGGGGCCAATCAAAGATGGTGGATCTCAAGTTTTACAAAATCAAATATATCTCGAGAACTATTAAATATATCTAATTACTCTCTAGAACAAAATTAAAGGCATATCTGTAAGCTTCATATTTTGCATATACACCATATTGCTAAAACCAACCAATAATTAATTATGATCAAATTTATGAAAATTTCGTGATTTTTATTTTTTTTGTGTCGTGTTTTTATATAGTAGTCATGACGCTAGAAAAATTAAATATTTTTTTAAAGGTAGTGTATTTAATAAGCTTTAATTTGATGTATATAACTTGTTGGCGGTATTAAAAATAAGACCCATAAAAAATATTTAAATGAATTGTAGTCATAATCCACCGTATACTTAGTGCTTTAAGAGGCGATTTTTTTATATTTTTCAATCTTGGTTATTTGAAATAAGCACTATTTACGAGTAAGGTATTTACGAGTGGCACTTCCATCGCCTCTTAAATCACTAAGTATACGATGGATTATGACTACAATTCATTTAAATATTTTTTATGGGTCTTTTTTTTAATACCGCCAACAAGTTATATACATCAAATTAAAGCTTATTGAATACGCTATCTTTAAAAAAATATTTAAGTTTTCTAGCGTCATGACTACTATGTAAAAACACGACACAAAAAAAAATAAAAATCACGAAATTTTCATAAATTTGGTCATAATTAATTATTGGTTGGTTTTAGCAATATGGTGTATATGCAAAATATGAAGCTTACAGATATGCCTTTAATTTTGTTCTAGAGAGTAATTAGATATATTTAATAGTTCTCGAGATATACTTGATTTTGTAAAACTTGAGATCCACCATCTTTGATTGGCCCCCATTTTTGTTAGGTAGCACTTATAAATGGCAATCTTGCATTTTTGACGTTTTTATAAGCTTACCTAACAGCCGTGAAAAAGAAAATTTGTACCTCCTAATTTTAACCATACCTGTCATACAACGGAAATCTTGAAATAGCCCGTATGCCTATTAGCTACCACTTTAAGATGTCTATCATACTTTTTTAACATCCTTATGAATATGTCTAACTACTGTAAAAAGGACACTTGGTACCCCCAAATTGTACCGTTTTCTAATTTCAGGCCGACTAGCCCACGGACTACATTAGCTCCGGACCCAGTATTATGTTTCAGAAACCGTTCTTTTTGTGATTTCCCTCAGAAAATCTTTATTATAATTATCATTTGTAAGGGAGCTGCCACTTATATTAATACAAGTGCCCGGCTTATATTTTTAAGCTTATTGAAGTTGCGTAAAACTAATTATTCGTTATAAAGTAATTATAATGTACCTACTTACAATTATACTATTTCATTTTATTTATTTTAGGGATAACAAACAACTATACAATATCAGGGTGCTATAAGTATTACATAAATTCGTCGGGTGAGAATGCAATTGTGCCATATCCATTTTCAAGCAAAATCGGTTTTTAATGGTTCTTGATAGCATATTTTTTTTGTAGTTCATAACAGTAATCGGTTTTTTAAAATTCTTATTCTATATCTTTTTTAAACATATATTTTTGTGCCATATCCTCAAACCGCAATAAATTGTGATTACAATATTGTGCCATAAATGTTTGGTTAACAGCCTATTTATCAGTGTGCCAAGCGACTAACCGATCAAATTTTTTGTGACATAATCCATTAATCGATTTGATTGTATCGAATATTCGATACTTTTTTTTTACCTACCCTCTCTTTTGATAAATGACAATAAAGAAGGTAGGTTTGATTTATAATGATTTGTGTCATTCATACTTCAAGCTTTTATCTTAATAAGTTGGTGGTATAAATAAATAATATTTTTAATTACGAGTACCTAACCATAAATTGTAAGAAATTACATATTATACTACAGAAAAAGTGCCCGAACCCCCTATGACCAGGACTGGAATCGATCCAGTGACCTCTTGTTTTCCTGCCATGCCATGCCATGCCATTTAAGTCCTGGCCACAGGAGGCCTCGGTCACTATTCCTGAAGTACATATTACATGACATGTCTTTTAATTTATAGAGCGTGTATTTAGGTACTTAAACTGTAATATTATTCGTTGATAAGAAATAATAACGTTAATATGTCATTCATTAGTAAACGTATTATAAGCTGTTCTCATCGATATTTTTTACATTAGCACTAGATAATATATCGTTGAAATGTTTATCATTTCACAAAATAGAGAACGTCACCTATTAGATGTTACCTATTTACAAGAAAGTAAAAAAAATATTCACATAAATATTAGAAATCAATGTTGGCACCATAGGTATTGACGTGAATAATTATGTCTTCATATTCGAGATAAATTATCGTCTTGACTTGAAATAAATCGAGTCGTAAAATAACTTTTATTTGCATAAACAATTGCTTTTAATGTCTACCTTTCTTGACATTGCACTAACATTTTGTGACACATCCATAACTTTGTGTCATATCATACATAGCAAGTTAAACATTTTCTTACCAAAATGGATATGGCAATTGTAAAACTACTTATATCTCATGACTATTATAAGTTAAACATTAATTGTATATAACAAAAAATAGTAAATTAATATACTAAAGTGTCAGTTAAGTTAAATATTGCAAAATTATAAGACATTCCAAGAAATATTTTTTTTGTTTCATTTCGCTCTCCTGTAAACCAAGGCAAGTGGCGTATAGCACAATTGCATGCATTCTCATCCGACGAATTACGGATTACATTATGTATAGTCAACAGCATTATCCACGGGTTAAACAAATTGTGGTTACCAAATGTGAATCTGTTTTAAAAAATTAAATACAAGATGTTTCTTATATGTACATAATTTATACAATGTGCCCATGAGAAAAGGGAAAAAATTCAACAGCGGATTTCTGACCAAATTTGAAGTTAAAAATGTCATATAAAGTTTTCTGGATTCAGTCTATTTTAAGAGAAAATTTGTTTTTTTCTTAAAACCGTTTTAGACCGTTACGCTATATTAAACGCATTTTGGGAAACGATTTTGTCACCATGTTGTCTTGTCACACTTAATTGGCAGACATCAAATGAACAAAATTATCTTTAATTACCTAGCAAATGTAAAAAATACTTTAAAGTGCATTTTTTGCGATAGTTTGATTAATAAAATCCTTTTTTTGTGTATTAAGACATTCAAAACATAAAAAAAACTAAAAAGAATTTTTTTTTTGCAGATTTGACCAAAACTCATTTAACATTTTTTGCTTCTTTTAGTCTCAGTAATATGCTGTTAGAGTTTTTCCCTTTCCTCGTGGGCACCTTGTATAGCAGTAAAGAGTAAAGAGACTATGTAGGTAACGATTAGTTATAATTTATGTGATGTTTCTTTTCAGGTCTATATCTGTATATGCTAGTCGTTGAAACATTTACAGCGGAAAATATAAAGTTGAAAGTCTACACTACTATCGGATGGGGTAAGTCAACCTTCATGTGAAATTATACTTGGTAAATGTTTTCAGAATGCCTCCCTAAAGTCCGATCCCTCTCCGTTTAGACCAACGAGTATTCGCTCCTTCTATCCTCCACTCTACGAAATCAACGAATTTCGACGAATCACGTTTTGTGTAACGAACGAATGTCGTAGAGTGGGGGATAGAATGAGCGAACCTCGTTGTGTCTAAATGCACCTTAAGACTCGGACATACAATATCGATATATCGGTAACATGATTCGATGCATGCCATTGGAACAAAAATAAAAGCACGTACAGTCAAAGCAATTTGTACATAAAGACTTTGTACACTGGGGGGTCAGGTAATTTGTTTTCGACTGCGCATAACTAACTATATTACGTAAGAAGAAGCACTACTAAAACTCGTACAGTAAATTAACTAGTACCTTTTGATCAAATGCAATCAATGTTAAACTTGCAAAACCTATCCTGTACTTAAAGTCAAAATAAAAGCTATGAGATAAATTAATTTATGTATTTTATATTGACAACATTGCAAATACTCTCAAAAAAACTATGAAAACACGAAGACGAGAAGCTAATATTTACATGTATTATTAATATTCCAGTGTACATAATTATATCAGTACATAAACATTTGATCTGGGGAAATTAATAGTAGTAGTACCTACAATTACTTTACGAACTATTACGTTAAAACAAAATTGATATTGAGTGTGACGCAACTTTTGAATAAGATATAATTTGCAATTACGATTACGGAGACCGAATTTTTATCACGTGTGTCTCTCTAGCTATATCGATTGTTCCCTTCCGAAAATTCCTATCCTATTGTCGATACTTATGTTAAGTGCGGTTTTCGAGATCCCAGATTTCTGTACCATAGTTTTGGGACATCCGATATTTATGCACAAGAATAGCTCGTTCAACATTAGGTATAAGATATAAGGACGATCTCGGTACTTAACAGATAAACCGTTGATAAATTTATTGGAAAAACGTCGAAAGCACAAAATATACTCAGACAAACAATTTGATTTACGTTTGACGACTTTGCCTCCGCGATCACGTTTATAATACAATATAGACTCATTCACCATACATTAGACCTTTATAGTTCATGTTTAGAGTTCAAAATTGCGCGTGATGTGCGTATATTATGTGCGTGTGCTTATACAGGGTGTTTTTTTTTCGACCGTTCAAATTCTACGTAGTGAATGTGTAGGTCATACTGACCAACTTTTACTATGGGGACAAAGTGGAAATCGCGAAAAAAAAATCAGCTGTTTCATACATTTCGGCCGGCGTAATGCCGCCAATTTGTATGAAACAGCTGATTTTTTTTTTCGCGATTTCGACGTTGTCCCCATAGTAAAAGTTGGTGAGTATGACCTACACATTCACTACGTAGAATTTGAACGGTCGAAAAAAAAACACCCTGTACAGTATGTAAATACAATACGGGCGAAAAATGAAATCAGGCAAAATATTCAATAGTGTTTATTATCCATTAAGATATTCTTTTAGCTACACTCAATTATGATTTCACAATAAATTTGCCGAGCGGGAATGTACACTACAAATGAGGATATGATCACACATCACGCGATATCGGTAATTTCATGATATTTATGAAATTCAACTTAATTTTTTTATTGTTTTTCATAGAATTGATTTAAACAATCCTATAAATAACTCTATAGGTAAATTGAATATAAAAAAACGATTATTGAAAATATATTATTTGATTCAATGTCATGATTATCATTGTTATGATTGGTCCACTAGTCTTAGTCTTCCAAGCAAATTCACATAAAAAACATACAGTCGAATTAAGAACCTTCTCCTTTTTTTAAGTCGTTTGAAAAGGACAGCTAACATTTATCTGACCGAAATTAGAGAGTGGTGAAACAGGCCTTTAATGTAACCCAACTATTTATATGTAGGTACCTATAACCAATATTCAGATTTTCGCCCGTACTATATTTACTCGCTGTATAATGGCGTGATTTTAAATTAATTTGCCCGTTTATGTTCGCAGGCGCGCCAGCAGTGTTCCTGACGATATGGGTGATATCGAGGTGTCTAGTCACAGTGGTGCCTGCCACCGGCAACGATGGGGTAATTTATCAATTTGTCTTTGATTTTCCTATAACGAACCACCAACTTGCTGATAGTTACCTTGAATGCTTTCGGAAAACTTGACATTTAACCTGAGGCAATTTTTCGCCACGTAGCGTTCAGAATGTATTAATTCCAGCAGGATTAAGATGGTGCATGGTGTGATTTTTGCCATTTATCGTGCTACGCGTCTCTTTCGCATTTGTATACTTCTCAGAACGTGACGGCAAAATAAGCAACTGATAAGCATGGCACCATCATAAGCCTAATACTACAACTATACTATATAATATAATACTATTTATAGTCTTTGATGTATTTTGGAGTTAAATAAAAACTATGAATTAATTAATCACGTTTATATTTATATTATCCTGTTCAATTAGCTAGGAAAACAAAACACTAAAGAGGCAAGCGCGATGCCGCGGGTTGCCATGTACAAAATATAAACTATTTGAGCTCAAGGTATAACACTCTCCACCCCCTTAAAGATAATTAAATGCTCAGTCTAGTTCTTTAAATTATTATTTAAATTTTACAGGTTTATTTTCCACTATACAATTTATGAATCTGATTAGCATGACGTTTCCAATGCACTCCTTCCACCTCTACTAAGAACGTGGTCCCTGGACTTAAAACTTTAATTATTTGACCTTTTGACCATTTCTTTCCCCTTCTAAAATCTTTAACATTTACCACATCTCCTTCTTTTAAAACTAAGAGTCTAGTACCCTTGGCATATTTTAATTGTTTCTCCTGTGATTCTATAAGATTTTGGTAAATAGGAGCTGGTCTCAAAAGTGAAAATCTATTTCTCAGCTCTCTACCCATCATCAACCGAGCAGGGGTTACCCCACTACTTTTGTGTGTTGAGGTACGGTAATCAAACAAAAATATGCCTAAGGCATAGCTATGCGATTTGCCACTCTCAATAATTTTTTTCATGTGTGATTTAAATGTCTCTACAAATCGTTCGGCCGCACCGTTGGTGGCAGGATAGTGAGGGGAAGTAAAACTATGCTTTACACCTGTTACTTTACAAAAATTTTGGAATTCTCCACTAGTAAAGGCAGTACCATTGTCGGTTACTAAGTGCACTGGAAATCCATACCGTACATACAATTCCTTTAGCTTTGTTATTGTTAGGCTAGATCCTATGTTAGACATTTGGAAAGCTTCTGGCCATTTGGAGTAACTATCCACTACTATTAAATACATTTTTCCACATAGTGGACCAAGGAAATCTGCATGAATCCTGAACCATGGTCCAGGAGGTACCGGCCAGCATTTTGGAACTACTTTAGAAGGATTATGCCTGTTTTCCAAACAAAGTGTACATGAATTAGAAATATTTTCAATATTTTCATTAAGTTTAGGCCACCAGAAATAAGCTTTCGCCATTTCAATCATTCTAGAGCTTCCAAAATGTGTCAAATGAAGTTCGTTTAACACATCTTTACGTAGGATTTCAGGAATTATAATTCTGTGTCCCCACATGACACATTCTCTATCTGAACTAATTTCATTTCTTCTCATGAAGTAGGGCTCCATATGTTTACTAGGTACCTTTTCAGGCCAACCATCAGAGCAGTACATTAACACTTTAGCTAATGTGGAGTCTTTCTTAGTATGTTCTTTAATTAATTTCCAGTTTAAAGTTTTTAACTCAGACTCATCGATATAATTTACATTCACAGATTCAGCATTATCCATACATAATGCATGATATTTGGTGTCGTCATTTTTGTTACTAGGTAATCTAGATAAATAATCTGCGGGATTTCTGTCTGTACTGATGTGTTTAATTGTATACCTAAAAGCCGACAGAAAGATAGCATAATGTTGGAGTCGCTTAGCTGCCATTCTAGGTATTGCCTTATGCGGTCCCAATATACGTGTGAGTGCAGCATTGTCTGTTTCCAGTTCGAATGCTCTGCCATAAGTGTAATTGTAGAATTTAGTTACAACAAAGATAATGGCATATGCTTCTTTGTCTAATGTTGTATATTTACACTCTGTATCATTCAATTTTTTGCTGGCAAAAGCTATAGGCCTGACTACACCATCAGTACCGCGGTTGGAAATTATGGCACTAACTCCATATGCTGAAGCATCGCAGGTTAATATTAGTGGTAAATCTGGATTATAGTGAGCTAAATTTCCAGCTGAAGCTAATTTTTTTTTTACAATGTCAAATGCTTTTTGACACTCATCAGTCCAGACAAAATTTCCCTTTCTAGTACATTCATAAAGTGGATGAAGCATGGATGCTAAATCTTTTAAAAATCGACCATAGTAATTTATTTTTCCAAGGAATGAGCGCAACATTGTTATATTTTCTGGCGGATCTAAATTCAATATGGGTTCTATATTTTCTTTTATAATCTTTATCCCTTGTTTATTAATTCTATAGCCAAAAACGTCTATACTTGTGCGAAAAAACTTGCATTTTTCAACCTTTAATTTAAATTCACATTCTTTTAATTTGCTTAATACTGCTTCAAGTGTTGTTGTCATTTCTGCAAATGTTTTTCCACACATGTATATATTGTCAATAAAAACAATCACATTGGGTATATCTTGTAATTTTTGTGCCATGAGTCTCTGAAATGAGCCAGGCCCGGTACTGACTCCGTATGGGAGATATTTATATTTAAAAGTGCCCATTTCAGTTACAATCACAGTCAAGTTTTGTGATGATTCATCCAATGGTGCCTGTAAGTAGGCCTCCTTGAGGTCCAATTCACAATAATATTCAGCTCCTCTTAATTTATTAAAAATATCCTCTACATGCGGTAGTGGGAATCTATCTATTTCTAATTGTGGGTTTAAAGTCACTTTATAGTCACCGCACAAACGAACTGACCCGTCAGGTTTTAAAATAGGCACCACCGGAGTACCCCACTCACTATATTTGACTGGTACAATTCTATCATTATCTAACAATCGTTTGATTTCTTGACAAACTTTATTTTTCAGAGCAAAAGGCACCTGTCGAACAGGTAAACATTTGGGTTGTGCATTTTCTTTTAATTTCAAGGATATGCATTCCCCTTTTACATTGCCCCACCCAGGGCTAAACACCTCTGAAAAGTTTTCTTTGATGGTACAGACCGGGTCTGTCATTTCAGAGTTATTAATTTTTAATGGCCACATACCGAATGTATTTAACAAATCTCTTCCTATAAGTCTAGGTTTATAATTTTCCATTTTTAACTTGATTATTCATTTTCAGTTCTATATTATTTAGTATTCCTAATGGTTGTGTGATGGTTTGATCATAATTTTTGAAGTTGATACTGGTTTCTTTTATTTTATGAGTTAAATTTAATGCTTCTACATCTTTTTGCAAAATAGTTGAGGTTTCAGAACCAGTATCCAACTCAAACTTGAAATTCATGCCATTCACACTACCATCAACCAAACAGGGTGGTATCTTATTTGTAGCCAATTTACAGCTATAAATATTGTAATGGTCGTTATTATCAAAAAGTTCTTGAATTGACTGTTCTATTGTATTTCCTTCATCAGACTGCCCTTCACTATTATTGTCATTAATTTCAAGAAGGTTCATTTTATGAAATTTTGAGCACATTTTATACAAATGCCCTTGTTTGCCACACTCCGAACAGTATTTATGTTTTAAAGTACACTCACTTTTTAAATGATTATCTTTACCGCAACAATAGCACTTTGAAGACTTACCCGGAGCTGAAGATGGTTTCACTTTAGAGAACTGTTTTGGCTTACTTTGAGTCTGCTTGACAAAGAACATACTTGGAGCTGGTTCTTCCGTTGGCGTCTTAGTGTTGGTTTGCATCCAAGCTGCTTCCACTGTTCTGGCCAAGGTCATCAATTCTTCAAGTGACTTATCTCCATTTTTCAAAAGCTCAAATTTAATCAGAGAAGAATGGACTCCGTCGATAAGCTTTTCCTTTACTTGATCGTTGAAATCTTTAAAATTGCACCTTTTTGCAGATTTCTTCAGCCGTATAACATATTCTTCCACGGTTTCGTCCGTTTTTTGATTGCATTTTCTGAATTCAGCTCGGTCTACCGGAATCGAGGTTGATTTGTTATATCTGTCATTTAATATTTGAATCAACTCATCATAAGTCTTTTTTGTAGGTTTATCTGGTGCACACAAGTGGTTAAGAGTTTCCAAAATTTTTGAGGTTATTTTGGTTATTAACAATGCAACTTTTTTATTTTCGGGCACATTATTCAATGTGATCAAACACTGCAATTGTACTTCGAACGTGTCGAAATCACGGCCATCGAAGGGCTCTATTTGGTAAGTATTCACAGCCATTATTTGTGGTTGTACCGCTTCGTTTAGTCCTGCGGTCAATACAATCCCACGCTTTATAGCATCTCGGAGAGATTTTCGCCAATCATCAATTGATTCCCCCTCAAGCTCCACTTGTAGTTCAACAGATAGTTCTAATAGTTGACTTTTATTTAGATTTTGCACAAAACTAGTTTTTTTCTCGGTAATATCACTGAAATAAAGTTCACTTAAGGACATTGGTCTTGTTTCGAATAAAAATGGCGTCGTTTTTTTTTTCTATCACAATTTCACTTAACTTGTTTAGTTCACCACCAACGTTATAATTTATATTTTTATGAGTCCAAATTTAATTTCGTGTTTGCCTCGTCGCCACTGATGTATTTTGGAGTTAAATAAAAACTATGAATTAATTAATCACGTTTATATTTATATTATCCTGTTCAATTAGCTAGGAAAACAAAACACTAAAGAGGCAAGCGCGATGCCGCGGGTTGCCATGTACAAAATATAAACTATTTGAGCTCAAGGTATAACAGTCTTACAACCCGACAACCCTCAAAATTTCCTTAAACGAGCGCGTATGTGGCTCGAAAAACCGGATTTGGATTAAAAAAAAGCCGGTTACATTGTGCGCAGTGAAGCTGTCCCTAGTCCCTAGTCGTCATACATGATGTGCAACGGCCCTACTGCGAACTTCGAAATCCGCAAATCTCGGGGATTTGTACGAATTTCGGTGTTTGCAGTAGTAGACCAGTGTAGGAAGGTATAGGCTGGGTCTTCTGTAGGTGACGCTTGTGATCCAAGGCTTTTGAAATGAGGCTACACCTTTTTTGATCCTATTGCGCCATTCCGTTCTCATGGACACTAATTCCTCCCAACGCTCAGATGCAATATACACACACGCTTTAAGGTTGCACGTTTTAGTAAAGTCGACAAAAAATGTGGTTTACCACTTTTCGACTCTATTCAGTTGTAACAAATTCGAAAGTGGTACCACCATATTTTTGGTTGACTATACGACTTTGTAACTCAGGTGCTGACTACCATGCTTCCGCTAATTCCGCTTACCTGCCGCAACTGAAAGTAAAATGTTAACTAACATTTATGCACTTTATTTGTATGTCAATAAGGGTTGTGGTACATTTACACAAAACAACAGTAGGAGGACATATACCTCGAATGGTGTTAAATTAGTATCATTAGTTTGTTGTCATTCCTGAGATTTAAGTCTTTAGACTAATGAGTCTAATGCCGTCTGAGAAAGAGGGCCTATTACTAAGATGAGCACTAATTTACTTTTATATTAGTCGGATTATTCTGGACAATCCCGGGTAAAATGTTAGACACTTAGATAGATGTGACCCGATATAGGTACAGTAGCCATCAGATATAACGTAGCGGGCAGGGTCCTCAGGGTGCGTAGACAAGTTGCTAATCGCTAACGCTATCTAATCGCTAAACTGTCTTTGTCGCACTAATACGAAAGAGTGACAGAGAGGGAAAACTGCAATACGCTACTAAGCTTTAGCGATGGGCAACTTGGCTAAGCATCCAGATCCTGCTCAAATTGTGGTAGCCCTCCTGGTCTACCACGATCTACTAATACGTTTCAATTTATGTCTTCCATGGAATTGGAATAACTGTCAAAAAATGACAAGCCGAAGCTGACTCGCAGATTATGGTAGACCTCAATACGCTTAGCACATGATTGGTATGTCAGTAGATTTTTCATCTTTTACTAGCTATATGAATAAAAGAGGGATGGATAGTCTATCTCGCGGCGACATATGGTCGCACTGATCCTGTGCTAACTAAGCCTACAGGTCTATTGTTACATTAGAGTGCCTGTTCGATAGTTATGAGCACTGTGAACGCTCTGATATATCTGATGGTGATGCTGTAGTATAATTTTACTCGTTGGGTAACGTACTTTCGATATCACTTAAAAGTTTTCTGATATCTCTCATATTTACGGAATTATGGCCTGTAAACACTTATCGATTAAAAACCCTGTATAAAGAATCTAATTCATGAAATTGTTGACTTGTCAAAAGACATTTCTGAACAAACATGCGTCTCATCGGCAACATTATTACGTTAATATATGAATAGTAAGGAAAGTTTTCACATATGATATAAAATATATTTGTCTGCAAAAACGCGTAAGCACCAGGCACAGTCAAGTTCATGAATGTGTAGGTATTATATACAACCATCGCACTTTATTCCAATGCAATAAGTAAAACATGTAAGAAATTATTGCTACTCATACACATAATTATTTTTGGAAACTTTAAAATCAGCTGAAGTGTAAGATATATAGTCTCAACTAGAAATAATATCAATGACTTAGATCGGTAAGCATTTATCCAAGCAACATCTGCAAATATCTACAACCAAAGTTTGTTCAGAAAATGAAGGCACATGAAATGTATGAGTGTCACTCAGACGCTGCTAGACGCCGTCACTTTCCGCACAGATTCTACAAAATGCTCGAAACATTCTTTACACTAAGAATCCTTTAATGTCAAATAAGTAAGTGTAAATAACACTTCAGAACTCCAACGATCTATACACCTCTTGTACAGCGCGTGTATTTGATACGGGCGAATATTTTAATGGGGATTACTATCGGACCTAGGGAACCTGTTTCCATAAATCAGGGATCGGAACCGGTTTTGTTAGAAAACCTCGAAATAGCCCAATATTTCAAAATGTTTTATACTCTTTTTGTAGTACTCAAAATGTTATGAAATTATCAACATCGTATTTTTAAATTACTCCATTAACGATGAATTTATATACTAAAAACCGAAAAAGAACAAAATTTGAACCATTCTTTTGTATGGACAAAAAACCTGCCATAAATGTCTTTTGGAAATGGTATTTTTTTTCATACAAAATAATTGAGCACGCAGTGTACTGGTAGCGACATTACCCACTTAAAGTAGACATAAGTATCTAAATGTCATACGAGTCTTATGTCAGTTGGCCGCCATAGGTACATTTCTGCTGGGTTTCACTTTAGAAAAATCATGACACCTATTAACAACAAAATTTAACGAAATGATTATCTTATACGACTCGTGGGATCAGATATTATAGCTGGATTAATTATTCGCCCGTATCAAATACCCACGCTGTATTGACTGTTCAGTCGCCAAACGATAAAAAGCCGAAACGCTAAAATAAAGCAAATATTGAACAATACGTATTTTCTCAGCAAAAATACGAGAAAGGTCGAAAGAAAAGGTTGTTGATATATCACGTTAACATATCAACGCGTTTTTTGTGTTTCTCGGGCCCTCCATGTCATGTTACGTTACAGACTTTTTTGCTAAAAAAGAAGGATAATAAAATATAGCTAACCAATAACAAAGAAAAATTATTCATGTACTTTGCACTACTTACATAGAGTTTTATACCTATTTAGCTCTTGAAAATATTTTGAACCAAGACACTAGATTCGACTATCTTCATCTACAAATAACCATTACAACCTAGAAGCCCTAACTACGAATATCTCCATATCTTTTTATTTTAAATTTATTCGTTCTGTTCTATCTGAAAATCATGAGATGATAATTATTATGCTTTGGACAGAAGCATCTATCATGGCTATTTTCTGTGCATCTCCATAATACTGTTATGATACTAACTACGAATATCTCCATATCTTTTTATTTTAAATTTATTCGTTCTGTTCTATCTGAAAATCATGAGATGATAATTATTATGCTTTGGACAGAAGCATCTATCATGGCTATTTTCTGTGCATCTCCATAATACTGTTATGATATGATTGTTCATTTGTTTTTTGTTCTAAATGGACAATATTACAGTCAAGAAAATGGAATTTTTGAACCATTTTTTCCTTTACTTGTAGATATTCAATATTAAGGACACAAAATGTAAAATTATACTATTTACATATTTTTTCGTACAAAGCCAACGAAAGTAAAAAAGGAATGCGATTTTTTAACGGAACTTCTTCATTGGCTGCATTGCATAATGTTCGTGATAAGCTTAACAGATCTCAGTAAATAGATTAGGATCTATCAGATTTTCTGTTTTAATTGATCTAAAATAAGATCAATTTAAAATTTACGTTATTTTCCATGTCATCGGTTGCAACGTTTTTAAGATTTTTTTCTTCTACTTTAAGGCTTTCTTCCTACGGTTTTAAGATACTCGATCGAATAATGTAAGGGTCTCGTCGCGAATTCCGCAAAATCCAATAATGAAAACCTTTTTTTCGCAATACAAGCGAAAAAGAAACTACTTGGACGACACCGATCGCCGATGATATGGTTCGCTTTGGCCAAAAATGTAAAAGCGTCGATGGGTTTACGGGGACTCCAAGATTGTCCCATGCACAGAACTATGTCCCATGAGCAGAGATCGGACAAGTGTGCGTCATTGTTCGCAATAATATGGACATGACTCCAAAGTTGATTGAATAATGATTAAATTAATCATTTTCTTAAAATTACCGTTTACTATGAAAATCTTTGTGAATAGACCCTTAAAGCTTCGAAATAAAATTTCAAGAAATTATTTATTCAATCAATTTTGGTGCCATGTCCATATCGCGAACAATTTGTCCGATCCCTGCCCATGAGTCGGGCCATTTTTTTTAACAAATGGTTGTGTTTCAGCTGTCCCTGGGAGGAGAGGCGAAGGTCTGTCTGTGGATGCACGAGCACCAGGTGGACTGGATACACAAGGCGCCCTCGCTCATTGGCCTCGCGCTCAACCTCTTCTTTCTAGTCAGGATCATGTGGGTATGTATCTATGTTGTTTATTAAATTTACTTCTGCGTATATTGGACAAATAAAATACCTCAAGATATCAAGCTGACGTGTATATTATTGTTGGTGGTAACATGAAATCTTTTCATCGAACTTCATCTAACTTTTATTCTCATAATATAATCACTATGGGGTTTTGAAATTGCTATCCAAGAGTAGCGTTATTCTTCGAATAATAGTTTGATGAAATCGAGCCTTGGCAAACTTGTAGACTTAATATACATTTTTTCGATCTCTGTCTTGGTGTCATGAAATAATATATGATTTTAAGTAAATGCACCTGAAAATGAAACATAGTGTTATATTTAATTACGTTTTGACAGTAAATAGTTAAGACACCCTTTTTTATGTATAGATATTATTGATTAGTATCTAAGTGAATATTGGAAACTGAAGTTAATATATTTCGTTTCATCTGGGATGGTTTATTGATGTTTTCGTAACGGCCCTTCCTTCCTCAAAACGTGTTTTGAAAACACGTGGAATATCTGATCGGCCTTACACTGAACCTTTCCTGGTTTCAACCCTCTTGTGAAAACTAAAACGCAATACGCTATTTATTATTTATAACTGAAGCCAAAACTGATTGGTTTTCAAGCCAAATTGAATGAAAAGGGTCTGTTGCTGTCGTTATATAAATAGTTCCTAAATACATTTCTCGTGTTTTTAAGTTTCTCCACGTGCGAGTTTGTTAACTACGGAAGTAGGAATACGTACCACCCCAACTCTTCCTATGGGTGTCATAAGAGTTTACTAAGCGATTGAAATGTCATTGATCACTGATTTATTGAAGATTGATGACAGGCAGCAGCATCATCATAGTGGACACAAAAAACTGCGATAGCCTAATGCCTTCGTATTAATAGTTAAAAGGAGAGCGTTTTGTCTAACAATGACCTGAAATATGCTGATGATGCTAAGGGATTGAAGTGTCTCTGGCCATTTTTGATAACGATTGATGATGGGCAGCAGCGTCATCATAGTGGACACATTACTGCGATCACCAATCCGGTTGCCCAGCGTGGCGATTATGGGCATTTACCACCTAATGCGTCTATACGCATAGTTAATAGGAGAGGCCTAGGTCCAGCAGTGGACTATCTTAGGCTAATGATGATGATGATGATGATGATGATGATGCTGATGATGATGATGGAAATTCTCCCGTTGGACCAAATACGTCACTACCATGATATTACTGCGGGCGTTACAGGGCCCTTGCACGCTTTATTATGATACCCATTAAATTAGAAATTTGATAAAAAATACTTCTGATAGCACCTAATATGAGTACGCTGTCATATCGTGGTTGGTGGTCTGTTTTGTAAACATGTCCTCCAAAACTATAGTAATAGGCAAAAAAATAGGTGAAGGTAGTGAGACGGTAATTTAGGGAATATTATAAATTGAATACCATTGACACTATTCGTAAAATGACAATTCTTCCTCAGGTTCTTATAACCAAGCTGCGGTCAGCGAATACCCTAGAAACAGAACAGTATCGAAAGGCGACGAAGGCGTTGCTGGTGTTGATCCCACTGCTGGGCATCACCAACTTGCTGGTGTTGTGTGGGCCGAGTGACGACTCCTGGTTTGCCTCTGCCTTCGAATATACCAGGGCCTTAATGCTGTCTACACAGGTAAGAAATAAATTAGACCCTAGGCCGAGAATATGTGAATCTTTAAAGTATTCAAATAGAATTTTACGTTAATACTAATAAATATCAATATTTTTAACTAAATATGTATACTACCTATGTAAACTCAAGGCTTAAGGTTTTAAGTTGGTATTAATACCAAAATTGTGTTTTAAAAGTGATTACGGAATAATGTTTTTTGGTTTGCTTACATTTATTTGTTTTCTACTAACGACTAGAATAGGTACATAATATTGGGTGTATCATCAATTAAGTAGTTTCTTGTTATTTTATCTCGATGTTTCTATATCAGAAAGGTGACTAAAGTAACTTAGATGTGAAAGTTCCGACATGGTTTAGCTACGTTCGTGAAAGTGCCATTACGGAAAGCTTTTCAGAACACAACAACAACACAAATGCATATTTCGTTAGTTCGAAATGTTCGTATGACACTTGTCATAAAATCACAAATACATAGGTGACCAGCACGTACGCACGAACACAATTAAAACGAAAATGCATACCTATTTGGTTGGTTCGAATTACACTTGTCATTAAATCGCAAATACACAGGTGACCACATACGTCGAGGAGAGCACATACGTCGTGAAAGTGCAATTACGTAAAACTTATTAGAACACAACAAAAACTAAAATGCATATTTGGTTAGTTCGAATGATACTTGTCATTAAATCTCAAATACAAAGGTTACCACCTAGAGCACGTACGTCGTGAAAGTGCAATTACGTAAAGCTTATTAGAACACAACAGAAACGAAAATGCATACCTCTCTGAGGCCGGTTTCTCAAAAGCTTGTAACTTGTAATACAAATGGAAGTCTCTTTTTAACATCATTAATAAGATAAGGACTTGCTTGTATTACAAGTTACAAGCTTTCGAGAAATAGTCCTCTGGAGCATCATTACCACATTCATCATGGCAACGGAAGAGAAAAATTGTTGATCGGCTGTTTATTTAGCTCTAAAAACATTAAAGGAACGAAAAACCACAAACGTTCCGAATAAAAAACATCACAAACTTTATACTAACATTCAACCCGTCTACGTCCGTTATATCACGTTACCAAGCCTGTAAATAAAAACTCATTGCGATAGAAACTAAGCATTGATACATTCCAGTAAGAACTATTTTTTAATGAATGTGGTGGAAATGCAAGTCTTCAAAGGGACTCGACTTACCAACAGTTTTGTTCATTTTCCGATCCTGGATTACAGCATTGTGCTGCAAAAATAAGACTTAGTTTGCATTTTTTATTTGGGAATGCATTGTCTTAGTCTTAACTTTTAAATCGGTATTAAGGCTTACACATTCTAGGGTTAATCCACTAACGTGGGGTAGACTAGTTCATACATTTTGGCACTACTAACAGTATATTCCCGGAATTAAGCAAGTGAACCTAAATTATTAAAACTAGCACAAAAATGCAAGTCTTTCCTTTTGGTCGCTGTGAATTTTTCAATCAGCTTGCGCGTGTCGCAAAAAACAAAATCGCACCACGCAGATCGCATCTTACATTTAAATGGAACAAATTATTACATTATAAAAATCTAATCAGACCTTTGTCTTACGAGTATATGTGAGAATCCAGTGAGGTGAGCTGAATAATGATTATCTGACATGTCAGATTACAGCGGTAAAAAGGTTAAACCTAGCTGCATAAGGACTTCGCGATGAGAGGTGCTAACCGACACAGCGCAACGCTTTCATAAAGTATTTAATAGTTTTTGTCAGTTTAAAAGGCTTATGTCTGTATCGTAGGAGTGAATTCATAAGCTTTATTCATAAGCCTATTAGCACGAGTTGAAAATGTCGTCTGAGAGAACATCGCAATGAGCGTCGAAGTTATACGAGTATGAACAATCCCTTTGCAGGACAAATACTATTTCTCTCTGCGCCACACAATGAATAATATATGGTGTAGTATTTGTACGAGTAGTCGTACATTGTCTACTCTATTTAGATTCGTCCATACCGCCTACTTAATTCGAAACACAAAATCTATAAGATACGTTGGTATAAGATGAAACAGTTTTTCGAATGAGGTGAGATAAACAGTTGTCCTTCTGCTGAGAGCAGTTTTATCTTACCACCTTAGCAATTGAATTTTGGCATATTTGGAAGAAAAAAGGAGTTATGTTCTTAGTTGGATCACGACTACTTGCAGAGCGCTACAAAAATGGACTGTTTGCTTATACGCTGCTCGTACAAAGAGGTGAATCGATGTTTTTCACCTTATGTCGTTGTAATACGGTTCAAAACTGGATATATCTCTTTATAGTCGCCTGTAGACCCTTGTATAAACACGGCATCAGAGACCCTCAGTGTAAAAGCATTTACTACGAGACACGTCTAAGTATGACCACATAAGTATGTCTTCATTTGTTTTGCAACATTATACCACAACATTTCGCTGAGAACGAGAGAATAATGGTTGTAGTAAAGCTCGTTGCAACCAACGTCTAGCCGTCTTAAGAGTCACAAGGACCAGACACAACTACTACACTGTAAACTGTTCGGGAAAATAGCCCGCCACCCCCGCCATGTGGTAGAAGTTACGCACACATTCAAAAACTTCTTCTAATTTTAAAAACCTCAACTGTTGGCTGACCCTTTGTTTGTCATGCAAATAAACGCAGTCCTTAATAGTAGCCCTGGTATTTTTTATGTTAAAATGTGTGTAACATTTGTTATTTGACATCTGAGAAACGGTTTTTCTTTTTGTGAATTACATAGGTACCTACAGGTGATTTGTTATTCACCGGCCAAATTTTAGAGGGTTAAATCCTAGGTCATATTGATGAACTTTTACTACATAGGACCGAAATCTGATTCGAGAAAAAAAATCTGATGTTCCTTACATGTCTACCTAATAATATATCAGGGTTCATATATTTAAAAAACAACAACGAATAGTAGTAAATATTGTAAAAATGTGAGAAGAAAAAAAAGGATACATTTATATAAAAACTTTTTCTCACTGTTCTTATGACTCTTAACAGAATAAAGCTTTCCAATCCAAAGCACTTTTCGAAGCGGTTCCAATTTTCTAAAGAACCTTTTGCCAATTATATAAATTTAAAAAGTTTTTTCATAATAGCTTTATTAAAAGGGCATAGTAAGAGTTTTTAGTCGCCTAAATTCTCTGGGTGTACAATTTTCGGGTTGGTCATTTAAATAACTATTCATTTTTTGAGTTTTAAAACTTTTTTCGTATTTTTAATTCATTTCAGTTTACGTTGACTTATAATTTTAGATGTTAGTGATAACTTAACTAATTGCTTTTTGATAAGTTACATTGTAAAATAATAAGTAACTAACTCCTTGAATAAAGGAATCCCAGGCTTTATAATATGGGAAGTAAAATGGTTTACTACAATAATGTCTCGTATGCTAGAGAAAAATAACATTGAGCAATAAAGACTATATAAATAAAATAGCTAACGAGAGTTTAATAGGAAACTTACAACGAGTTGCACGTCGGAGGATTTATGATAGTCGTCTTTGCAATTTTAATATCTCCTGCTTTGCACACTATTATTTTTATGAAATTTGCAAGAAATATACGATAAAAAAGTATATTACGATACAAGTGTGAAAATAAGTTAGTCCTTAACTTTTTCAGCTTTTAATTTATCGCCACTTGTCGCCTGGGCATCGGGAGTGTTTTAAATCATCACGAGTTACGAATTTACTTTTCACACGTGTATCGTAATATATTTTTCAGTACAAATGTCCTGAGTTTCGACCTGTCAAAAAAATTATCGCTTCACGCACTAGTGTGTAAAAAAGCACCGTCTGTAGGTACTGAAAATATACGTTTTTGATGTAATTCGATGATTTGCGACGTAATTAAAAATTTTGAGTGTCAACAACATTTAAGCATATTTAATTGTAGGTATTTGAATATTTTCAATTACTATGACAAAATCGTCATAGTAATAGAAAATACAATTCATCGTCATACAACCCGGCATTTCTTTACAATCCAATATTTTTAACTATCCGTAATATTAATTAAGAAGATTAGCTCCCGATAAGTCTAGAAAACCGGTTTTTAAAATATGACACTGACGTGAGGTTGTTATTTCAATGAAAAAATATCTCGACTCGTTTTGACCAGCCAACACTCGAAATTAAGAATCCTGGTTTTGTCTTAAAACAAGCCGTAAATATCATTCCACACACGAGTCCCGAAAAACTTATTAGTCCATATTGCGTCCTCCAGATAAAATAAATATTGCTTTGATAATCGCGAATGGAAACTCATCCGCAGCAACTGTAGCATTAAAAGAGCCTTCACATTCACAACAAAGAGTTGGTTTAGACGTGCTCCCTAAGCTCCTCTCAGCGGAGCGTAAACCCCCCACATATAGTCTAGAAGAAAAATGTGCTTAGTAAACGTACAGGGTGAAGTTGAAAATGTGTCTAATTAGCAACAATTTGTATGGGGTACCAGCAGTGTTATTTACTAAGGAAACCGCATTGCTGTCAGCGCTGTGTCAGCGCTGCGGCGAGCTTAAAAATGGTATTCACTAATGTACTTTAAACGACACTAGTGACGAATGTTGCGTGAGCTGGAACTACACTGTGTCGAGAGTTTGACGTTTAATGTACGAACTTCGTATTCTCTAACGAAAAACAGCGACGAACTCGCCCACAACCTCGCTCACAGCCTCGATTCCTAATGTCAAATCAAACAGCTAGGATTTTAGACAAGGCTGTCTCGACGTCGAGCTCGTTGACGAACGCAGCGTCGAATGTGTGAATAAGAGAATAGCATAGCTGGTTAGATTCCTGGTTATGTCGGAAAGATAAAAAAAAATGCAAAAGGCCGGCGGCGGTACTAAAGTATTGAAAAATAAAAGTTAATTGCTTAAAAACAATGTATTTTATTATTTAGAGTTTATGTTTTCTCATATCAATACTTTTCAACCATTCGCATGTACATACATGCCTACAAGCTTTAAGATATTTTTTGACTCGATGCATCACGAATGTTGTCAAATTATATTCCCAAAAACATTTATTTCAATGAGCTTTTTAAAATGTCATCCTGTACGTAAAGCATTTTGGTGGTTACTATCATTTTCTTTTAAAGGATCTCTTTTCTCAAATGCTCAATTTCCGCTTCTCTAACTAAATACAGATAAAATACGTACAAGTATTCTTGAATCATATTTTACGTAGGTATGTAAAGGCATTTCATCACAATCGCAAAGCATCTAATGTGGTACAAGCCATGCTCAATTGCTCAATGTGACAGAGCGGTTTTCGATTGTTTTTAGTGTACTTTTGCTCACCAGAGACCTTTCTAAGTAGTAAGTACGTATCAAGAAAACACGATCAAAGAAAACGGAAGAACCAATCAAGTTACTGCTTTAGTCCGAAAAATTGTAAATTACTTTTTAATGGAAAAATTGTAATTTACAATTTTCGCTTACACTATTCGTTATTCGTATATTATTTTCAGATTGAAAAAAATAGAAACATAATTCGCCCACTTTTTAAAATTTGTGATAAATATCAAGTAAACGCACAAAATAAATATGCCTTCATATATGCGATGATAAGTATAATATATTCCATTCAAAAAGTGATCTCGACTACGAACGCTTATTTATTTGCGTTTGAGGTGTTGAGTAACGTACAATCAGTCGAAAATTCATATCAGTCACGCAAACGCTAAACGCTACTACTCGTAGTGTATTTATATGACTTCTATAGTCAACGTGTACTATTCATATACAAAAACATAAATTATGAATTAATTATAAACCATTTGTTTCAGGGTTTTACTGTAGCACTCTTTTATTGCTTCATGAACACAGAAGTACGACACGCTATTAGGTATGTATATATAAATGCACATTACAACCAAATGAAAATGGACAGACTGACAGCCACGTGCCTTCTAACAAATGTTCTTTTCTGCTGACATTTACAAGGGAAAAGATAGAGATATAAGGTAGCTAAATGTACATAGATCGGGATTTAACAATAGAAACTGTTTTAACGGACATTCCACAAAGAGAACGACTGTTCTGTCAACATCACCTATATCTACCTTTATGATCTACATGCATATCAATATACACGTACATACAGTCGTAGATAGAGATACCTGATAGAGTTTGCTTGCAGGGGGGTCAAGTAACTTTGACTTCGACACATCTAAAAAGTAGTCACCAAATGTTATCTTGCCAATTTACGCATTACCAGTCGTATTTATTTTTAGAGTTGTAGAAATACCTTAATAATCTTATTTTTTTTCTTCAATCCATCCCAAAAATGTAAAAAATTTGACGTTTTCAATTCCATATGAGTACTCGTACTTAACGAGTATTACTCACAGTTCTCGTGACACTTTAACACTTTCGCTATTGCAACTAGTTAACATCGCAATTAACCATCCTTGCAGCGGGTCGAATAGATCCGATGCCAAAGAGAAGGTGTTAATGAATGAAGCATAGTATAGCGCCACGGCTATAATACAGGAACAATTGTCAATGGTGCTCCTATTGTACATGAGCGTAGGCTGTGCGATGACAGCGGGTTGTGGGCATCTGCATTGCACGGCGTTGCACGTATGAGGGATAATCTCCTCTACATCGGCATGGCTACTCTGGCATACCATAAGCCAGGCCCGCTAGACGGAGATGCAGGCGAATCTTAGGCATCCCGTGGCTTCCTCGTAACCGGTACGCGCTGTAAAAAGTGGTTTTTAGTGCCACATATCCCCCCAAAACCGCTCAAGTCGGAGGAATGTGTAACGCATTTTCACACTCCGTCAACAAAAAAAGACTGATAATGATTTTCTGTCCAGATATCACGTAGAACGATGGAAAACCGGACGAGCCATAGCAGGAGGACGGCGGAGAGGCGCCTCATACTCCAAAGACTGGTCACCACGATCCAGGACCGAGAGCATACGGTGAGAGACAGTCCTAGCTTCAGCATGAAAGCTTCGTTGTCATTAGTTGGTTTTCATTTAACGTTAAAGAAAAAAATAATAATACGACGAAGACATCCTGTGTCATAATCGATACATCGTAAAGTTATTCATATCATTCTCCAATGATATTGTTTGTTGTATCGTTTCTGATCAATTAGGGTTAGCGCATAATTAAAGCGACAGTATTTCGTCGTCGACATAGGCTATTCCGTTTTTGATGAAAGACGGGAATTTTACCTCGCGGCGACAAATTGTCGCACCAAATTATTATCTACTGAATGAATAAGAAAATTATGTATGTAGATCTAATTATTTCATTTTATAAATACAAAAAGATCACACAGACTCACATTTTTTTACATGTACAAATAATTTTCAACACATTTGCAAAAGTAACCAACCAAGCTTTACTTGTCTCTGTGAACAGTATTAAGCCAACGGTTGCATAGTTAGCTCAAAAAAATCAATATCTAGATTGATTTTTTTATCCATATACAAAATTATTTCAACGAGTAATTTAAAGAATAAAATTTAATTTTCCTGTAAAGGTGTTCCAAATGTCGATTTGTTTGATAAATTTTATATCCACCTCTCTCTTCTCTTTGACTGTTTTACCAATTAGATGGTTAACAAGATCTACAATGCTTGTAGTTTTCAATTTACTTACCAGCATCCAATTACGGCAATCTGCCTTATCCGTTTTTATCAATGTTAGAGATGAAGCCTCGGGGTCTGTGACAATGTTGGAGATTGAACCCCGAGGGCCGAATTGCTCCCATTCATCCATTTGATTAAGTGTTGTTAGCACGGAGGCTAATTTGAGTCTTCTCTGTTATTTATATTTCTATATTCGTGATATCTTCAGAAACATATTTTTTGTATATTTGTGTGAAAATAACAAAAAAAAAATAAAACATTTTATACTTCATAATACTACTGAACGTACTTTTGATTCGTTTTTCTATTCAATAACTAAAAACTGTGAATATTTTGTATCGTTGTTATTAGTATATCTCTTAATTAGTACAAATGACAATAAAAATTAAAAACTGTAAGTATTTCCAAAAATAAATTCATTTAATATAAAAATTATGAAAAACACAAATAACAGAGACCATTCCAAGTAGCCTGTCGTATTCGCATGCATCATACATACTTCAAAACTCGCTTGTTTAATTTTCCTTTCCAAATCCATATTTGACGTACAATTTTTGTCCCCACTAGGCTCACTGTATGAAGAAGACCGGGTTCGGTTCTGGACTCGGTCCTACGAACTTGCCGGCAAGGACTTATTGCATTTACGAAGACAACACAGGAACAATAATGTGGATTTGGACACATATTCTCTTTTTCGTTACATTGTTTATAATAAATTTGTGTAACCTTATTTGTTTTACCGTAAACTCGGGTTGCTTCAGCCCTCAGGGGTATTCCAGCCGTTTCAAATCTGTAGAAGTAAAAAGATATGAGGCTTCAAAAATATAGTTATATATAGGTGCTTATTAAATTAAACCTTTGCCTATTATTTTTCGCTTTTTCCTAACAGTACTCTTATAACTAGTATTTACGATCATAATTATAAAAAATGTCTCAATTTTTACGACACATACATATAATATAAAAAGTTCATACCTACCTACTTAACTCACAACATTATACTTTTTTAACCCTGAGGATTCCGAGTCGAATGAACGATGAAAGAAAAAAAGCAGTTTAAGTCAAATATGCCATTAAATTAAATTTTAATGTTGACTGCCAGCCTAAGGGCTGATTTTTCAATGGTCAAATATACCTACCCATTAGTTAAAATTATCACCATCCTTTTCTAAAATCATCAGTCAAAAAAGGACAGGGCTAACATTTATTTGACACATACTGTTAACTGGGGATTGAAAAATCAGTCCTAATACGTATATTATTATTATTAATATGAGAATACACGTTTTGCATACACATATCAACAAAAGCAAAGCAATAATATATGAGCTCACCTTTAGCAAAACTTGCCGCTTATTTGCGTTTGTTAGATTTTCTACAACTTTGTGTTTAAATACTGTTCCGAAGAATAAACGAAAGTTTTGTTAAGTCACTGGTAATTCTGAAACAATTTCGTTTGTGAAGAGTTTTGTTTTTAACACTTTCGCTACGGCAATTAGTTATAATTATCGGGTCGAGTAGATCCGATGCCGTAGCGAAGGTGAATTGCACATACACCCAGGGCTAAAGCAACTCGCGTTTACCGTACTGGTTTTTTTATTCACTCTTTCGCATCGCTTACCACCTTAACCAGACTGCATGAGATATCAGACTTATTGGAGCATGTCTCCGCCATGTGCAATATTTTGAGTGTTTAAAAAACTAATATGTATTTTACGAAAACTAAACTTGCATGCGTACTTTGGCCAATTCAGCATTGAGCTGCAAACCATCGACTTAAAAGAGAATAAGCCGATTAAGGGGTAAGTAAGCATATACAAATTTATTCACTTATGTAGACACATCAATAGTTAAACAGTGTAGCTTGCGAATACAGATTTTTGATTTTATTTGAAATGCTAGGAAGTCGAGTTTTGGTGACACATATGATTATTATAAATATAAATAAACCAATTCATTGTCATTTATTAGCATATGCTATACAGTCAAGTGCAAAAATATGTATCTCAAAAATCCTCTTGTAAATATGTTACGAAGTTCTCATTACACAGAATTAAAGTGCTCTGGGACATATTTTTGAGCACTTTTATGTACACCTTATTTTGCATTTGACTGTACCTACGTGGTATATTTTCAAATAATTGAGTGAAATTATCAAAAACCATTTTATATCATTGAACACTAGCAAATAGTATTTAACCTTT